>NNCF01135537.1:32432-68571 GCA_002313205.1 Laupala kohalensis | reverse complement strand
CAACTACCAAGTGGTGGTCATTTCCAATATCTTCCCCTTTTCATTTCTTACATCAGTCAATGATCTTCTAAACTTTCTTCTTATGGCAATGTGATATATCTGGTTCTCTGTATCACGATCTCGCGATACCCATGTGACCTTATGACACTGTTTATATGCGAACAGTGTGCCATCAACGACCAGATAGTGGCTGGCACAGAAATCAGAGAAGAGCTTCCCATTTTCATTCAATTCGCCAACTTCATGCGCTCCAATAATTTGTTCAAGACCATCGTTGTTAGAACCAACCTGGACGTTAAAATCTCCCATAATCATAATAATGTCCCTTTTCCCACTTTTTCGATAGTCTCATTCATGTGGCAGTAGAATTCTTCCTTTGTCTCTATCAGACATATTTGTGGGAGCGTAACACAGGAGAAGAGTCACATTTCGAACACGAGTTCTAAATCGACCCATGATCAGTCTTTCCGAGATGGATTTTCAGCTTAAAAGATTCTTTCGTGCGTTTTCACTCAATAACAATCCTACTCCCTCTTTATGTTCAGCATTTGCCACATTAGTCCAGAGTGAAGGAATGTGTTCCTGTTTGTTCATTTCCAAAATGTGTCCACCGCACTTAATCCAAGAATGTCCAGAGTGTATTCTTCCTTCCGCTTATCTTATTCTCTCAATCTGCTGCTCTCTTTTAAAGTTCTGACGTTCCAAAAGCCAATTCTCGTTTTCCGGTTCATGCCAAAAGTTGTAAATTTATTGTCCGTGTGATTGCGTTCCACTTCAGTTTCTTTATTAGTGGTTGAATTAGGGCTGTGCGAGTTATTAGTCCACAGCAGCTCGATCTTGGTGGTGGGGCTACCACCCAAGCTTCCTTGCTGTTTTCTGTCAGGGTTGCCTCCCTTAGCCTTTGGGGATCCATCCCCCTCCTACAAGACAGTAGGTGGAAGAATTTAGGAAGAATAGGTGCTAGGAAGGTGGGATAAGTAAAGAAAGGGTGAAGGCCTGGTTGGCATTGAAAGGACGATGTAGCACACGCTTCGTCTGACTTCCGCTGAGACCAGTCGTGCTTGGAAAGCCCTGCCAGTAGCTACGCTACCGCCAGCTGAAACATATCGACTGGTTGAAAATGGTTAAAGACAATTATAATTAGATAATGGTGTATTCGGTTTTTACTTTAACATAGCTGTCGCATTTTTTTTGGCAAAAAAATATTTTTTGGTTGGCTATAACGTTGTTATACATTAAATACAATGCCAGAAAATAAGATATTACTTTTTAAAACATTTACAGAGCGATCGCAGAGATAAACTATGGGTAGATGAAATATGAAATGAACAAATTAAACATTTTGGTGTAATTACGAGGAAATGGATTGTTCAATTGTCAAACTACTGGACGAAAAAGAGTCAAATTCCAAAAGTATAGAGCAAATCCAAAGTAATAGCAATTCCTAAACCAGGGAAAGACTCAGATGACCCAAATACTGATATCGCTCTTATGCCGCTTTCAATGAATAATTCTGTCTCGAACAGAGTCGCTATTGGAACCTACATTATTCCATGAACCAGCGCTTATACATATTAGGCAGCCGAATAAAAACAATTTCAATCGGTGTTCCATATAAATAAAAAACAGGCAAAATTTTAAGGATATTTACTACGCACTTTTTGCAGAATTTAAATTAAAACTTCTATTGGTGTCCTCTAGAGGAAATCAAGAGCGTACACGTGACAACCAGTAGAAAATCGAGTGCCAATTACTAATTTCGAGGAAAGTGTTTCAAAACATATATTCGTTATTAAACTTGGTCGCGCTTATGCACCACCATTATGGGTGTAGCCCATTTACGTGTACTTACTGCCAACAGTATTTGCGCGTCCACCAGTCACTACACCTCTTCTACCTATTGCTTCATCGCTACTGGTACCTTCGAAGTCTTAAATAATTTGGGTATCGCACACTGCTTCATATCGATGGTTGCCTGGGAAACATTACTCTCGTCCAACCCGCCATCAAAATCCGAAGAGAACTCTCTTAGTTTCTCGAACTCCTCAAATGGTATGTTCTATACTATAGCGTTTACTTGATCCAGCAAATAAATCCAAATAAACATATACCATCCATACCTAGAGGTTAGACACCTCAAGGTTATTTATCTCAACCACTCGTAAAATCCTCTTCTCACACTTATAAGTCGCTTCCAGCTGTATTACGCCCTTACTGATATAAATATTTCCTCAAAATCGAACAATTTCTTTCGCATTTTCCGAGCACGATTGTGTCCCTAACTCTTGGTAGATATTTAATTTTTTCAGATTCCGTGCCACAAAGAATTCCGTTCCACTGCCATTCTACTCAACGTAATGTCCACCTTCATGCATTTTTGATCCACCGTGTTTAAGATGGAGCCGATTTCTTTGCACTACATCTCTTCATCAGATTGCGCTTTCCATTGCCCTACACCCTCTCTCTGCCTACTCACTCAGACTTCCCTAACGTGTCCTAGCTTTGCACTCTTAAAACAACGATTATTCTTCTATATGCACTCACTTCTCGGGTGATCCACGAGAGACTGCGCGTCTTCAGTACTCTCTATTTTATTTCTGCCCTTGTCCTTGACTTCTCGTGAAACTACGAGTCCACTCAGCTGAACCTTTATCTACCCTTTATACGCGGTTACCCACCATACACGTTCCGGCAGGTCTCTCAGTTTCACTTGAACAGTCCGCCGGAAGACGGCGGTCGGAACGTGTGTGGTGTCAGTTCGGAATGAACAGGCAGCCGGACGTCGAACGAAAACACGTTCGTCCATCCGGTAGAAATACACATCGGATTGTGAAAGGGGTCTGCCGACAGGTCAACTGTCGGTCATTGGGTATTGAGAGTCCTCTGAGTGGATTCATTAAGTATTACTAGTTTTGAAATGACTCGTGAATGGGAAAACCAATGCTTTGAGGGCTTTATAAGTGTTTAATGAAGGGAAATTTGTTTAGGGAAAATGAAATCTCAGGACTATCACGAAATGGTGTACAAAGAAGTGGCGTAAGTTCGATTGATAAGTGTATGCAAGGAGATAGAATTCACATGTACAAAATTGAGTCCTAAATAACAAAAATAACTTGAGTAGTTACCGGAAGGAATTAATGAAATTTAGAGGAGTTGATGAAAACGGGGTCATCTACCTATGATGTTTATGTGCCATAATGTTAATGGTCCTACAGTCTCGTAGATTTCTTGGATGATCAATAAAACCGTCGAAAATTTCGCAGTAACATGCTTATAGATGAAGAAATCAGTGAGAATGATAAAGCAACCATAATATACCGCAACAATACAATTTCAAAAAGAGTGGAAATCATTTATTCAGTTTTATTATTATAAAATGTTATATAGATATTATAAAATTCTTTATACGACGATTTTAGCTATGTGCTTCAAATTAATAATAGTTAATTGTTATGTATTTATCAGTGATTTAGTTATATTGATATTGTTTTCTATTGTTACTAAAATATGAATTAAGATTATCTTACTTTACATGCGCATATTTTTACTTTCAAATAGTCCTTATGAAGAACTTTCTTAATTGCTTCACAGGTTTCAGGAATAGTTTTGCCGAGTTCCTTGGGTGTTATGATCGTAGGTCCTCAAAGCTTCTACCTGTTGCTAGAAATCTCAGCGTTGCTGTCAATCGTTCGTGTGGATAGATCGCATTTCTCATCACAGTTTTCTCTCTCAATTAACGTTGCAACCGATGGTAAAAGTTGTACGTGCACATTCTTGTCAATTTTTAGATAGTTGTGCAAATCTTTTGGAGTCACTTTCAATTCATTTAGCATGTTGATGAGTGAATATGCGTGTCATCTCAACAACTACTCTTTACACCACATTTCACGTTTTTTCCTTCGTTTCTTGTTGACTCTTCATCACTGGGGAGCACCCTTCATCACGGATCTTCATCACTGGGGAGCATCATCACATGCACCGGACTCTTGTCGGCCTGGTTATGGAGCTGATCGTGTTTCAGTGTAACTGATAGACATACCGCAACGTGTATGACTGGCTTTAGATTCTTCCTATCACATCGCTTTCCGTTATCTGCACCATAGTAGCTATCCGGAGCGCTTCCTCTAATGTTGAGTCGCTTTCCTTCAGCGTCTCGAAATTGATCATCCGGCGTATGCAAGTCCAACATGTCCCTAATCATGGTGTTCATATATCGTTCTTTGCAACCCTAGCTGTGGCAAATAAACTTGCACTCACTCGCCACCCCCTTTAACTCTGTCACCCACTCCACGTGTGTCTGATCTTCCATCCTACTCTGGAAAAACTTGTACTTTGCTGCAACCACATGCTTGTTTCAAATATTCCGATCATCTCGTCTCCGTTTTCTCATAATTTACTTCCGACAATCGTTTCCTTGGAAATAAGTTATTCAGCAATTCGCAAATCTCGCTTACCGAACTCAAAAAGGTCCTCTTCTGAGTGTGCTGTACTACAAAACGACACTGAAAATGCTGTTCCCATTCCTCCATCTCCTTTACGAAACTCCCGAATAGCGGCGGCGGCTGCTGCCTTTCAACCTCTTGTTGAATAGTCTTAAAAGCTATTAACATCACCATTCGTTGTTCTTGCCGCTGTTGTTGTTGCTACTGCTGTAGCATTGGTTCCGATATTGCTTCCATACTGTGGGTTCAAAATATCCTCGCCACCAGTTGTGTTGTATCCCATTTCTTCTCAACGCATTTATTAGTTGCGGACATCGGTTGCTTTATTGAGCATGCGGACAGACTTCTTCTTCACGCTAGAAGAAAAACTGTCGAAAACTAAATCACTGCCACCGATAGTCGAGCTTCAAACACGACCCCGTTCGGTTCTTCAACCTCTGTGATCCCCTCCTTCGCTCATCCACACGCTCACCTTAGGTCCTAAATGACTCATTCGCAAAGAAGACGAGAAGAAAAGTAGATTTTTTAATGTAGAGAAATCAATAATTTTTCATGAAAAAAGTTACAAACTGCGCATGACCAGGTGAAGGACAATAAACTAATTTCGCAAAATTTGCAGTCAGCGCAAGACAAAACGTAGTTTGCAAGGGTAGAAAATAAAAGGTCAAGTTAGTTAGTTAGATGAAGGAAAACTCCTCGAAACTGAGAAAGGGTGTAGGGGGATTCTGGAGAGGAAATGATGTAATGGTGTACCCAATAAGCGATAGGAGGTGACGATAAACGCCACAGCAACCGATGTTGGGAGTTTGACAATAGGTTATATGTGTTGCTGCACAAACCCTCACAAACACGTAATGGAAACAAGTCTTTTGATTGGTTTTCTGTTCTTATAGCCCCCTGCAACGCACGAGTAGCAGTCGGTCATCCCGATTCACGCGATCTCACAGTATGCTGCCTTATCATGCGGAATACACGTCTCTAGGTAAATCAGATCTCTTCTATATTACACAAAGTGTACTATTTCTCCCTCCGTTTTATTTTTGCCTCTGTTCGTTAATAGTTGTAGTTACGTAAATAACCTATGTGGCAATAAAATTCAATATTGTTTAAGAATATCAATGAAAACGAAAGAAGGTCCTGTAACTTTCAACACGTTTGGGAGAACATGACGTCGTACGGAATAAACCTATACATGTTTCATCACAATTTCTTCAGGTTATTAATATGTTATGTTGGCAGCATTGACTATAGTTCGTGAAGAAAGAACTTTTGAGGACGTGAAAAGATCATGTATCAGTGGATATAAAAGAAAAAACTGGAAAGACAATCGTATTATAGAAAAATAATGATTTAAGAAATTGTTTTGGAAGGAAAGGAGACTTTTTGGAACAAATTACATAAAAAAAGGTTTATTTACACAATAACAATAAATTGGTTATTAATTTACTATATTCGTTCAAAATATATTTTAAGTTATAAATATATAAAATAATGTTAAAAACGTATTAAACATATTAAGCATTATTATATTAAACACGAATCATCCTACTTTTATAAAAGGTTGAGAAAAAATTATAGATTAATACACTATTTTTTTGTTTAAACTATCACTTATTTTGGAGGAATCACCATGGTTACTATGTATTATATATGTGTAAATGAAAAAAATACGTATAATTTGAAACTTTTCGAGTCGATCTGCGATTTTTTAAAACAAATTTTTCTTGTCACATTTTTATTAAAAATACATAATATTTCTTCTGTCTTCTCGCAAACTCGTATTTCTCTCTTAAAATTTTCGAAATACTTATTAAAAACTTTGCTAAAATTCCAAATGTGCCTCAAACGATTTGATTGGATACTTCCTTTGGAGGAAAATTCAAGAATGCAAAAGAAAAGCTGAAAAATGAAGACACTGAGGGCATGTTTTGTAAGAATTAACACGTATTGACAGAATATTCTACAAACAAAAACGCCAGCTCTCCCCCAATTTGCGACATTTTAAATAAGAGAGAAAAAAGTTTGGTCTATTTTAATGTTACATTTTCTGGGAAAATGACTTTAACTTGCAACAACAGAAGAAATAGACACGCTTCTTATTAACATAAAAATTAGATCGAAACACGCAGCTTTTACCGTACACCACGCCTTTTTGTGATAACGATATACGATTTGGCAGCGAGTTGAACTTGGTATTTTAAAAAATCCGTTAATAATTTTAGTCCAAAGTCTGAGGTCACTACATCCCCATAATTCCCAAAGTGGTTTGTATCGACCCCCAGGGTTTGTCTCCGACTACATGGTAAATGTAATAATTCATTTAAAACAGTTGGTACTTACAAAATAGTTCCTCGTAATAGACTTATAATTTAACAAATTATATATCAAGGATATTACATAAAATTGTGTTAGTATGCCATTTGCCTTTTAGGCAATAAAATTTTAAGCAATGACGCAATTCAGGCTAGAGGATCATCTGAGGAGGTATCATCTGAAAAAAAAAGATTTGAAAAACTTTCATATACCGAAAAAGCTTCAGAAGAAAAACACAAGGGACAGTATGTTCACTTCAACGTCATAAAGAGACGCTGATGATTCCCGAGCGTCTTACAATATATCTGTACGCACAGCACAATCACGAATTTAAGGTGCAGTTTAGGAAAGAGTATCCGCAATTCTTGAGAGAGACGAGCCTGTTATGGACAATCGCCAGAAAGTTTTGGATGGCTATTCCATCTCAATTCCTTGTGGAAAGGGGTTTTAGCGCGGTTGTAGATCTTCTTACAAAACAACTAAATAAACAGAGTGGAAATCAGTGGTCGAGGAGGTTGAACTCAATTTAATTCTAAGGAAGTATTAAAAATTGGTTATCAAAGCATCAGACTCATCAAATTTAAATAATTAATAATATTTTGTGTAAGAATGTTACTAGATTCCAATTTTGAGCCACTTCAATTAATAAATGAATGAAATAACATATTTTTAGTTTAAAATTTTCCACATTATTATCAATGTGAGTACTCTGAGTTATCTAACAAAAACACTCCTTGAATTAAAAATATTGGAAGAAGTCAGGGCTTTGACCCAAAGAAGAAAAATCGGCGCGGGGTCTACGTTCGGGGATATATTCACCAATAAGGGCTCTAATGACGTTGACGAGCCCTAATGTGTTTTTTTTCAATCGAATGACTTCCAAACAGCTGACGTCCCACTAAAATGGTGGATAGAACATGGGCAACTAAACATTCGCATTACGCGAGTTGTCTTGTCAGGCGTCTTCGTGCTGTTCAGTGAACTATGTTTAACGATTGATGAAGTTTTGTTGATGGAATATTGAAAAGACAAGAATAGACGTAATAAATTTCGATGAAGAATTACCACCTGCGCCCTCGAACGCCGTCACGATTACATTTCCTCTTTCAGAAACCATTCTTCAGTCTCCGTTTCAAATACCTTATTTAGCAGAGTGCGTGGTAGTCAGTAGTCACAGCTCGTGACTTGACAAAAGCATGGCAGTTCCATGAACGACTTTCCAAAACGAAGTCGGTTCTCCATATTTTAATAAAAGAAATACCATAATAGACGAGAACTTGAGATGACCACATTCACTCGACGGAGTAAAATGGAAAAATGAAATGTACCTACTATGTTCTGCGCCCGGATTCCACTAAACAAAGAATTCATCCAAATCCATCCTCTCACCTCTTCGTGTTCACGTTTCCTGATTTTCGTTCGCACGAGTTGGATGCACTATGCTGGAGGCAATGGCGGTGCAGATTCTTGGCCAATCAAACTGCCGCGGAAGAGTAATATGAGGTTAAGTAAGGAGTGTTAGCTTCTTGCGAGACGAGCGGGACGTACAGATATGGTTTTCCCTACAACAAATTATGCGACTTACCTTCAATTTCAGTAAATTGGCAATCTGGAATTATTCTACGAAAATAAATGATATGCTGTTTTATTCAAATTACATCCCGAAGTCATTTTACTTGATTCCAACGTTTTAATGTGGTTTTACAAAAATTATTTTTACATAAACCTGTTTTTGTCGTATATAATGAACTTGAACGATTTCACGCATCAAATAAATACATTAAAGAGAAATTGGAAGATTACGTTTCTTCAGTTACTTGTAGATATCACAAATTAGTAAATAAAAAGTATTCTCCTAAATCTATTAAGAATTGTATATTGCTGATTGCATCTGGGAGTTTTACGAATGTTCATTCAGTTTCATTCATATTGTCAATGATCAATATAACATTCTAAAATAACTTCTTTTAATATAATCACCGTTCTCTCACTCACTGACTCAGTCACATCTACATTCATCAACGCAGTGACAAAACTATTAGAGGAGAATTGAAAGTCTGACTGTATATTGTATAGGTTCACCAATATAGGATGTTTTTAAATTTCTAGTATAAAACAGCTAAATGTTGATTTTCGAGTTCTCTTTATTTTTACAAGATTTTACAGACTAAATGTGGTATGATTTCCGTTTCTGTTCTCCGGAGTCAAACAGACTCACACACTCAGACTCTCATTCTGTGAAAAAATACTATGAGAGAGAGAGAGAGTTAATTGAAATTTTGGCGATATAATGATTCTGCAGTGCATAGACTCACTTAACTAGGATTTTATAAAAACCCTATTTTGAAGATGCGAATTACGAGGAAATGTGATTTTTCGAATTTTTGCTATTTTTACGTACTAAATGTGATATCCGTGATTTCAGGTGTTAATATGAACTTGTTGATTTAAATATCTAAAATAAGGTTTCTTGGCATCCCGATTTCATTTTTAATAAGTGCAAAGTGTCAGATATATTTCATGTCTTTCTCGATCGCGCTCAGAATGAAATATTATCACTATATCTCACGATGTAGTTGAGATAGCATCTCAGTTTTTGTTTTAAAACGTTGATGAATCGAAAATCATTGCTAACTAAAAGTTTCTCAGTTATATCACCCTTTGAACAGGTGACAGAGGAATCCCAGATCAGGTTATGTGCATTTAAGTCCCCCACGATGAGAAATGGGGGTGACAACTGGTCTATCAGACCAGCAAGATCCTGCTTCGCAAAAGACTGCCCAGGAGGTATATAAATATTACATACCACAGATGTGTGGGATTGAAGGTTCCCTCTCATACATACGTTTTGAAAGAAGCTGGTCACAGATTCTTCTTGGACATGGACTGCATTGTTAATCAGCGCAGCGACGCCATCGTGTTCACATAGGCCGTCATCTAAGTCCGCCCTATAGCAGGTATAGCCGCGAGGGGAAAAAGAGCGTTTCGGTAAAAGATGAGTTTCCTGAAGACAAACTATTTGAGGAGCACGAAGAGACAGTAAAAGCTTGAGGTATTTTGAACGGACATGAACACCATTCAGATTCCAGTAAAGAAGAGCCGTACTCAGGCGTTCATCAGTTCTTTTTGCGATGTCTGGACTTCTTCTTGCTGACTATAAAGTCAGATTTCTCATTGGTCCCTTCCCCGGGAGATTCGCCGTGAACAGTGCTGGAAAGTGGATCACTGTAGGACATAGAAAGTCCAGTATTTCTGCTCCTTGGTAAATGAGAAAGCGATGAAATACGTGGGAGACTACCAGAAGTGGACTTAAGGAAGTCATTATCTGACTTTAATGGTCTAACATTACGGGACATTGGTGATCGAAAAGTTTTCTGCCCACATGGACTTCGGGAAGTGTGTTTCCTAGCAGACTTCGATTCCAGGGTGGACGTGGAAAGGAAGGTGGAAGTAGATGTTGATTTGCACAACATTACCTTATATTTGGTAGGTGTAATTATGTTACACATAATAATTTCTTTTTTAAAGGAGAAAGGATTTTCTGAACTGAAGTCGCACATCCGTGATTTCCGCACTTCCTCCAAATCCGTCTGACAGCCACTGAACGCTATAGGTGGATTCGGAGTGTTCACCGCTGCGAAATTAATCATTCTGACAAGATGCTTAATACGATAGTGATGCCTCACCTCACGGAAAGACACCCTATTCGTAGTCCGGATTTTTTGGATGTCCTTCTCCATCAAAACTTTTGTGAATGTGTCTGAATTGAAAAGATGACTCTCCTTACAATTCACACAGCACGGAGGTGACGAGCATGATGACGACTCGTGAGTCGGCTTACTGAAAATCACGCAAGCATCGCAGGATGATTTACATCGATCCAATATGTGACCGAAAAGCAGCGCGGAGGAGTTGGGCACATATTGCCGGATACGCAGGGAATAGAAACCACAGTGTATGGTTTCTGGAAAAGAGGGACGAGCGAAAGTAAAAACCAGAGAGGAGCTGGAGACGAATTTTCCCTGCACCTTCCCCGTGATTCTATGGATGTGAAAAACGCCATTAGACTAAAAAAATACTTTCAAACCGACATCTGATTTTTGGACAAAGTCGTCGGGGTTTACCACTCCCTTGCACAGGATAATTTTGCACAATTAGGTTCAGACTAGATTGAACACACACTTTGATTGTAAGACTAGTAACTTCTTTTTGGGATATTATGATGTTAATCTGCTTGTCTGTACGTACCTCCAGCACAGTCTGTACATACGACAGACTATATTCCCAACGGTCTTGTCGACTGCTTCCGCAAGACGACATGCACTCACTGACTCAAAATTCCTTACATTTCATTAAAAAGAAGCGAGGCTTAGTCACTATACGTAAAAAATCTCTTCAGGGCAACAGTTTCTCCAATTTATCTGCTCTTCCTAGAGGGTGTTTAAATTTGCCATAAGAATGATCTTGCTTTTCATCCCCGTGTTCCCACCCACCACGGAATCAAACAAGAGGACATCTCACTTAGTTGCCAGGGTTGACACGGGGATGTAGAGTGGCACGCAGGGGTTTTCATCATCGTCGCCGATCAGCGAGGAGGTCACGACTGCCCCCCTTATTCGGGAGTTCAGTCAGAGACCTATTCCGAGCCGATTGATCGAGGGTGGGTAAGCCCCCGATCGCCCGTCTAGAAGAGGCCGAGGTCAAAGCAAGCGTATTAGACAGTCACTAGCATACAGATCCCCGTAGGGTTGCGTGGACCTCTCAATACACCAGGACACCAATTCCCTCCCACACGTGTCGCCATGCACGTCAAACACGCGGGTGAGCGTTCAGNGAGTTCAGTCAGAGACCTATTCCGAGCCGATTGATCGAGGGTGGGTAAGCCCCCGATCGCCCGTCTAGAAGAGGCCGAGGTCAAAGCAAGCGTATTAGACAGTCACTAGCATACAGATCCCCGTAGGGTTGCGTGGACCTCTCAATACACCAGGACACCAATTCCCTCCCACACGGGTCGCCATGCACGTCAAACACGCGGGTGAGCGTTCAGCAGGCAATAGAGAAGATAGAAAGTGAAAAAAGGTAAAACGTTAAGAAAATAAAAGTAAAAGAAAAGGAATACTAGAGAGCCTTCTCTGTATTCCCGAGTCAGGACATGGAGCGACTCACCTCTACGGAAGGATAATTGAACTTAATACAGAGTATTCTTCGTATATTCTAACGCAATGAAGGTTGTATATCGGTCATGAAACTCATAGAGTAACAGAATATTCGAGTCTAGTGCGTTCCTATTTCTGTCACAGGTATGGCCATGTGGCTATGGTGTGTTGGGATAAGCAACAAGTCTACGGACACTGTGTGGACACGGGACATATTATGATTATAATAAATTTTCTGTCAAAAATCAGTTACAAAATGCCCATGACTGCGTGGAGGGACAATACACTAATTTATTAATAGGTTTGAGGATTGCTAAAAAATGCAACGGGGGCTCAAAAACATGTATTAGTTGTATAAGACGTGGTTTACTTATGGACCATATGATGACGGACGTGATGTGTCTAGAGTGCCAGAGAGCGAAAATGTTATTGACTAAATAATAATTGATATATTGCAACAAAATATTTACAGCAGTACAGTTGATTCAAGAGAAAACTTTGTGTACCTAAGGGCGGAACAAATTGATGGTGTTTACCTCTGGGATAGTGATCTTCTTAGAGGAAAGTCTTGTCATAGCAAATTTAAAGGCTCTTGGAGATGGTTCACGGTTGGATATCAATTGTTATTCTCAATTATGAAATATAGGTACTGCGACTTATGAACTACAGCACAAAATATCTCATAACATGCAGACTACATTATAAGAACTTAAACATTTTTGTTAGCGGATATTTGCAAGGTACTCTGCGAGGAAAGAAAATAATATTTTGAATAAATTACTGCAAAGACACGCATGTGAAAGAATTCTAACTTGTGAGATGGTAATGGGAGGTCTCTAATGTGGGAGGATGTAATATAAAATGTAAGTGGGGAACAGATAGAATATCTTATAATGAAACACAGATTGAATGTAGAAAATTGTTTTGGTGTAAAACTGTTCAGGGGAAAGAGATAGTTCAGTTATTGACTTGAAAATGACACGGCGACTGGAAGAAACGACATGGATGGAGACTGCTACAACGTCCGACTATTTAGGAATAATCTTTAATTAAGGTGAAGACGAGAACAAAACTATGAAAGATCTGAGCGTTGGTCTAAGAAAAATAGGTTGGCAAAATTAGAAACCGAAATAGCATTTGATGCATTGGAGGGATACAACAGATATAGAAAACTATGTCGACTTGATGTAAATGAACATTTTACGAAACACTCATGACTACACACATAAACAGCCGAAGAGGGATAAATTAGGACAACTGTAGTGAACACTCGATCCGACGCAACTGAAGATAGTTTGAGCGAGCAAGCAAGACGCCACGTGCAGAAGGAAAGATGCTAGGGAATGGTGAAAATTGTGGTCCATCTTACCTACCAAGCTTCAAAAGCAAATTTGTAATTTTAGGTTCCCATCACTTGTCATCCAGCAACAGTCTTCCCATCAAGTACAAGTCGTGCTTCGAATCGCATCGTGCCCATTTTTGTATACCAAGGACTGGGTATGACTTGGCAGTCTTTCGCAAAGAACGATATTGCTGGCCTGTTGGACCAGTCACCACCACCATTTCTCATCGTGGGGAACTTAAATGCTCATAACCTGATCTGGGGTTCTTCTGTCACTTGCCCAAAGGGTGATATAACTGAAAAACTTTTAGATAGCAGGGATATAGCGCATCTTAACACTGGCCATCATCATTTCTGTACCACCTCCGGATTTTTCTCGGTGCTTGATTTGGCCGTAAGCAGTTCTTCTCTTTCCCCAGTCTTAGACTGGACAGTTCTTGACGTTTCTATGGGAGTGACCATTATTCGATCGTTACACAAAACTTCCCCCCCCCTCTGTTATTCGCTCCACTCAGTGGCTATTGAAATATGCAACTGGGATATGTTCAATCTCTCTGATGAACCTTTTGCCGATGTGGATTCAATGGAATCCCACTGCACTAACGAGGTTCTTGAAGCCACCGAAGTCACCATTCCTAAATCATGTTATCCAAAGTGTTTCCCTGTTCCATGGTTGAATTCGGACAGCGAAAAAGGCGGCCAACGCTGGAAAAAACATTTAGCGCGGCTGAACAAGTATCCCATTGAGATTAAAAGTTGCAGAAGCAGAGCAAAAAGAATTCTATTAAAAAGTAAGTCGTCCCACTTGAAAGCTTACATTTCATCTCCTAGAAGGCATACCCCACCATCAGTCGCATGGCAGAAAGTTCGAAAGGTTCAAGGCACATCCCCGGTCTCAATATGAATGGGCATCTTCAACTTCGTCTGAATGCATAGCTGAGAAAGATGCACCGCACTATGAAAGAGTCTCTAACTCCTCCTGTTTCTCTCCAACGGTAAGCTCTCGCGGAAAAGTGTTATATGGATTTTTCCAGTTGCAGACAAGAGGAATACAACATAACTTTCTCAATGAGGGGACCAGGTCCAGATCAAATACACAGCGCTATGCTAAAACATCTTCCAGAGATACGCGTGAAATTCCTTCTGAGACTATTCAACCGTATTTGGAATGAACATTTCGTCTAAGCTCAATGGTGTGAAACCATAATTATTCCACTTCCGAAGAAGGGAAAATATCGATCAAATCCGTCGCACTTTCGTCCGACTTCTCTGACAAGTTGCGTTTGCAAATTGTTGGAAAGAATGATAAATTGTCGACTAGTTTGGTCTCTGGAATTGCGAAACCTTCCGACCAATATCCAATGTGGTTTCAGAAAACAGCGATCAACGCTGGATCGCCTTGTTGCGTTTGCATCCACCATCTCATCAGCGTTTGATTGAGAGAACACCTTGTGGCCAACATTTTTAACTTGATTAAGGCCTATGAGACCACCTGAAGGTACGGAATTCTACACACATTTCATTTGTGGGGTTTTCGAGGTCGTCTTCCTCTGTTTCTGGAGAGCTTCCTCTCCGAACGGACTTTCTGCGTTCACCTTCGTCATCCAGTCACCCGGATGTCCCTGAGGGCTCAATCCTCAGAGTTACTTTCTTTGCCGTAGTCATAAATTGTGTCAGTCATTTGAGAACCGGTACATGCGTCTCTCTTCGTCGACAACTTCGCCATCTACTGTTCGTCCAGCAGGGCGTCTCTAGGGGCGGGCAACCCCGACATTTGTCGGGGGCGTCAAAATTTGGGGACGGCATTTTGGCTGAAAGTGTGAGAAAAATATTGATGTGTTAATTCTCAGTTAATAGAAAATTTTACTATCGAAAATTTTCAGTGCATAGCTTCTTTATACTCTTTATGTCTAGAAGCTAAGAATATTTACAATTCTTGATTCTAAAGAAAACAATCATAAAATTTAATTACGAAAGATTGGACGGCGATTAATTTGTTATATAATATTACGGCAATCTATGTTAAACATATTAAACAATGAAAGCTGACTATAAACTTAGAAAAATCTAGTAATATTTTATAATTTCGAAATAATTTTAGAAACTAATAATTTATTTTATTAATAAATTAACGCAGAACTTGTAAAGGACGCTGCTTGAAATTGTTTGAAAATGCATGTACTTATTTGAATACAATCGCGCACGAGCTGAGCACTTCTTCAACTGAGGCTCTCTCTATGAAGCTTCTTCAGAGCTCTAATTCAACCGTCGTCATAAAATAGTCGGTCGAAATTATCTCGATATATTCAATTTCTTGTCCTGACTGGCTGATCGACAGACTATCAAGGCGCAACCAAAACCACTTTAGCTAGAAACATGATCAAACCCCATACATCCTTAGGGAAGGGGATGACATGTAAAAATTACTGTAAAATACATATGTCACGCACAAAACCCGAATTCGGTCGTTGGACGAAAGAAACTACCAAAACTAGTTTTGGCAGATGCGAAACTAGTTTTGGCAGAACTAGTATTGAGCGTTATGAAGGACAAAACTAGTAATGAGCGTTTTCACAAAAATGAAGTTTCGTGTACTTTAAGCGGATATAACTTCTAGAGTATTTTCTGTGGTTAACATGTTATTTCCAAGCATGAGAGACATTTATAAAAGTGGCTCATTCCACAGTGTGGTGTTAGTAATACTCGAATTGATGGAAAATTTACATTTCTATGATATATGCCCACGATTTTAAAATTAACCTTTTTATGAACTAAGGTGGACTATCAATAAAACACAATAATATAAGCCTATAAATTAATTTCTTCCACAATTTTTATGTGCCTACATATATAACATTGAATATATGTATGGCGCACTATAACTCTCAACTACCTGAAGTAATTTCAACGATACTTGGAACAGCGATGACTGACTACCTGGCAACAAATATTGTGTTGGTAACATTACTTGCACCACTAGGGAGGGGTGGGAAGGGGTCTGTACATAAAAATAATAGGAAACAACCGATATTAGTAATGACTATATTACTATCTATTGGTGTCGAATATATTACTTTCGAGGTCACTGAAATGAAAAGTAACATCCCCGATTCCGCATAAGACCATGATCATCCCTGGTTCACACCATCGACCCTAGGGAAGGAGATGTATTATAAAAAATAGCGAAAATGACAAATTCAGTTTTTGGCGTCGCTGAGATGAAAGGTGTCTTCCCTAATATCGTTTAAGTCTTAATTCAGTCCCCAGTGAAAAGACACACTTCATTATCTCGTAAAGCGAGTAGAAATGACACGAAACGAGAAAATAATTGACAAGGACGGATTTGCACGAAACAAATAGTTTTCAGGGTTGCTGAGGTGAATTATTGACCAGCCAATGCTGTTTAAATAAGATGGAAGTGTCCTTGGAGCTGAGGATTAGAAGGATGGAACACGTACAAATAATGTAAAATGACCAGAATGAGAGTCAAATCCATCGTCTCCGAGGTTGCAGAGATGAATTATTAAAATGAAAGGGGAGGGTAGGAATGGTGTTAAAAATTATCTAAAATGATCGAAGGAAGTGTCGAGTTTATAATATTCGGAGTTGCTGAGACGAATTATTTTAATTAAGAGGGTGGAGAACAGCGTGACCCGTCAAAACTGTCGAAAATGTCTAATATTAGTTATGATACCGTAGTTTTCGAGACCGCTGTGATGAGGTGTGACATTATCGGGGATGTTCAGTTAACGAACAACCCCTATAAAACTGTTCCACCCTTTGGGAAATTATCGAAAATGATATGATGTCAGAGAAGCATTCCAGTTTTCAACGTCGCTGAGTTGAATGGTGACATCCTGATATCGTGTAAGTCTAAATTCAGCTCCCTTGAGTAATGGTATCCTTCCACCCCTAAATCAGTGAGAGAGGGGTGGTAAGAGGATGGCACAATTCAAAAATTAAAAAAGTTGATTTGCGTTCATTCTGCAATTTTCAATGTTTCTAGAAGAAAAATTATACTATCAATGCCGATATGTTGAAGATCCAACAAACGGTATGTTTGGCACCCCTCTCGATGGGGTTGTAAAGAGCGTGACGAACAAAATCAATCGGAAACGATCCATATTTCTGTCGAATCCATAGTTGTCGGAGTTGAATGAATGATTATACTCGGGATGCCGTTAAGTTTCTGACTCGGTGCATCAAAAAAAATATAATTCAATCTAACATTTCTATAAAATAAACGTAAAAGAACTTTTTCGAAAACAAGTTTTTACAAAGAACTGCTAAAAAATTGAAAATGAAAAAAGTAAAACTATAAGAAATATCCTTCCTTGGTCACTCATTATAAGTGCAAGAACTTGGAAGGTGCATAAACAGATATTTTTAAAATATGAAATATTAATTTAAAAACCTAAGGGTTCGAGTTTCATAAATACTAATAACACATAAAAATTTCTGAAAAATCCTCGGTATTTAAAATTTTACATTGCATTCCCTTTTTAAAAGGTACTAGGAGTATATAGTGGCCAATCGTGGAATTTGGTGTCATCGGAAATATCACTACTTCAGTTTCAGAAACCCCTAAAATTACGATCTCAAAACTAATAGATTTTCGATAATTGTTACATTTCAACCCCTTCTCATCCCTTACTAAAGGGGTGTGTATGTCTCGTGGAGGGTGACCGTAGGCGTATTGAGAGTGTCAATACAATTCAGCGGTACCAAAAAGGATGTATTATACACCAAAATCGGTCGATTTTGATTATTTTAACTTGCCATCGTATTTCTACGGTACTGAAAACTATAGTTTCCAATAAAAAAAATTTTTCAACTACTTTACATGCTAGCCCTTTCCCACCCCGTCCCTGGAAGTGCCAAGGATGTGTTATCGCCAAGATGCTTGTTGTCAGTCAGTCATTTGTGTACCAAGTTTGGTTCAAATTGCTCCAAGCATTCTCGTATTATGGTTGCTCATTTCCATACCCCCATTTCAACCAGCTTATGGATAGATTTTCGTAAAATCGTACCACTACCATCTATTGCCATGCAAATTACTCGTATCTGTAAAACTACAGTTCGATTTGAAACTTGGACTTGGCCGAAAAATAAAATTACGAATTTGGAAACGGAAGGACAACATAAATACATTCATACCCCTTTTTCACTCTCTTAGGGTAGATTTTCCTAAAATTGCACCATAATCTATTTTCATGCAAACTACATACATATATACATAAATTCTGTAAGTAATAATTTATTCCTCACTTTTATCCGATCTACTCGTAATTATTTGAAAATAATAAAAGTTTTTGAGAGCGAGCGGAGCATACCGCGACCCGTTGCGAAGGACGTTAGTGGAAGGGGGAGACGATACCACTTCAGAGGGTCGAGGTATTTTCCTTGTTCGATGGAAAAGCCATAAATACGTCTAGTTAAGCGCGCTAGCGTGCTACGCGTTATTTTTGCGAGAACAGAAGGGACGAAAGGAAGATTAAATAAATAGCCGGAGGCATCGTTAAAATCTAAACTAAAAGAGACGGAAAATTACTTGAGATTTTGGAAGGAAGGTCAAGCCGGATGCATGAGCGCAGTAACAGATTCGGATGCATGAGCGCAGGTATAGAGAGGAAGAGGGGTAGTGGTCTTTTACGAAACCCGTTGTGACGAGCGGATGAACGATGGAGGTTCACAGGCGGAGGGAAAAATTAAGTTGGGTTAGCGACGCTACGAGACCCACGAAACGTTAATAGGAACGATTGATGAAGACCAGAAGGGACGAAAGGCAAGGCGACTGCGTAGAAATCACCGTAGGGCTTAGAATAAAGAAGCGCCAAAGAGATGGGTCGGACACACTGAATTCAAAGGCTGTCAAAATTAAACGTCGCCTCGATAACAGATGAGGATCTGTGTCTGGCTAAGATCACCGAAGGGATGTTAGTGAAAAAACGCAATCCCAAGACCAAGGAAAATTACAAAAATCTAGCCTGAAGATTGGTTTGAAAACAACATACGTCACAGTGATACCCGCCAATTATCGCGACTCCACATGGAGTAAAATTTAAGCTTGATTGGACAAGAAAGATCACGACGCTACGGGGGGAGGAGTGTCATCGCAAGCTTCGGGGTGACGGAGTGGGGGTCTGACTACATAACGACGAACAGAGACGCTCCGAGAGGATTCTTATAGTTTTAACTGCGAGACGACTATTATATTTTGATTAGCAGGATGATTCTTATATGTTTGGTTGCGAGAAGTATCACTTCGAGATTATCTACGTGATCATTACGACTATGAGATCGCGAGCATATCATTATGCTTTTCGGTTATTTTAACTTTGAAATTTCACTCAGAGTTCTTCGCAATACTACTACCAACAGTTTGATCAGTTAATTAGTTCCGGCCACTTAATTTTCGTGAGCAATGTCCGTTGATGGATACAGGTGCGAGTTCGTGCGGAATCGTAATTAACTACTCGGCCGTGAAGATTTAATTCATTGGCCGAAGTGAAGCGCCTATGAACTCTCATTACGCTAATTAATTACGGCGTCATCATCCAGCTGATTTTTGGGAAGGAACGAGGATTTCGAACTTGGGCGGCGGTAAGGACGGGCAATGGTCTCTGGAGTTGAATGAGACGACAGCGTGGGGGTAGACTGCTTCCATGAATGACCTAGTTATAGGACGAGTGTACTGGCCTACTACACCAATCTTTTGGAAAGACGGCACATCACAAAGGTAATAACGAGCTGGCTGCGCCCAGTGATCTCGTGTTGTTTGGTTGCGAGAAGAACAGTGCAACGAACGTAAAGTTTATCGCCCTATACCAGAACTCTTGTAAACAAATGTTATTACTTAAACAATAAGGGCGAAGAAGATGGACTTTGATCATTGGTACTCTTTAATTAATTCACTGTAAAGTTTCATGGCTAGAGCAATTGAGCTACCAGGATTTAATTTGTCCAAAAGAGAGTAATTTAAATTTGTTATGTGGGGTCATTGTGATTTTTGGGGGAAATATCCATGGCATAGGAAATAATATAGTGTAATTTTTTAAATAAATATAATTAAACCAATTGTACTTAAATGGCGTTTTCCGTTCATAAGGAACATAAGTGTGTGTTTTCACGATTATTAATGGAACGAACGCAGCTAATGAAATTAGAACCCGTCTGATGCTCAACGAGCTAACCAAATAGCAGAGATAAGTTGAGTTTATCCACTACGCCGATTAACGAGACATTTTAGTTGTGTTACAATTGTCTTGCCCAATGTGGCGCCGATTTAACCATTACCATTTAGTTGTGTTACAATACACACATACATATATACATAAATACATCGAAAATAGCAAATAAAAGCTTGTAAATACTTTTATACCAATCTGAACATAAAAACTCTCAGAAGAGCCATTTACTGTTTTCCCTCGTGCCTCTTATACGAAAATAACATTTGATCCGCACTAAATGCTAAAAAAAAGGAATTGCCATCGAGTATAAGAAGTTTCATTATTGTTGAGAGGACAAAACTAGTTTTGGACGATTCCCTTTTGCCAGAACTAGTATTGAGCACTTTGAAAACGCTCAAAACTAGTTCTGGATGAACGTAAACGTCTAAAACTAGTACTGAGAGTTTTGAAAATGAACAAAACTAGTTCTGGTAAAATAGCATCTGCCGAAACTAGTTTTGGTCGTTTTTTTCGTCCAGTGACCGAATTCGGGTTTTGTGCGTAACACATATCTATGACGCATCCAGTTATAGGCGTTGCTGAGATGAACAGTGTTAATTTTGTGTATTTTCTCATCTCTTCGTTTATTTGCAGAAACAATACTAAGTAAAAGTGATTATATGTCGAATTTTCACTAATATTTTTCTCCTAGTGTAATTTCTCTCAATTTCAACTCGCAAATATTGTTATAATTTTACATGTATTCATATAATTCTTTATTATCTGTGAAAACTACAATAAAGACCAAGGATTTACAAAAAAAAATTGTGAAACTATTTTTTCCTTATGTAATAATTTAATAATATTCGCCATCAATTAATACCATTGCTTATAATTCATAGTAAGTTAGTAGCATAATTATTTCTCAATTTAAAGCAACCTTGACAGTGCTTCATTAACCATAATACTGTGCTCATTAACATTTGTTTTTATTATTCTTGAAGTAATCATAAAATAAAAGAATTACTCGTATTATTTCTCGCATTCTTAGAATTCGCTAACAATAAGAAATTCAATACCCACACATCGTCGCCATTCAGCGTGATCTCTCTCAACTTTCATAGGGGGGAGGATGAAGAAGACTATGGCAGCGAAAAATTATTGCACAGGACCAATTTACGTCGAATCCATGGTCTTAAGAGTTTCTGAGAACTAATATGCTACCAAAGTCGTTATATTGAAGTTCAGATCACATGGGGGTACGGTACTCTTAATAACACATATAAAAAGAAAATATATATTTTAGATAACTGTTTTGTTCTACTTGATTGTCAATATTATGTCATGTCAATGTTTCTTTCTAAATACATCCTTTATTAAAATTTAAATAAAATGATTTGATTTTTAATGAAAATAAAAAATATGTACCTTTATATAAAATATAAATATTTTAAGGGGCGACAATTAGTCTTTTTGTCCGGGGCGACGTAACCGCTAGAGCGGGCGCTGTCCGAATAATGCTGAACTCATTTCTGCACGATGTACCGTTGTCCCCGCAGTCCGTCAGCTTTTGCTTCTCCGAATACTGAGGCAATGAAGGGCACAGGTGCGTATCTTCGACTCTTCTCCTTTCCACAAAGGATCGAGAATTCAAGTGAGCACTTTCTTTTGTGGGTGAAAAAATGGAAATTGTAAATAACGAACATTTACGTGTCTCATGCGCGAATACATTTTTCTCTGTTTAATATCGTGCCACGAACATGTCAGTAGATGCGTCTGTTTCTTCCTTTCCTTCGCATGGAGCGTCATTTATATTGGAGTGAGGTGTATTAAATACAATTTTTGGTCCTTTTTAGTGAAAACATGAAAATATCTAAATTCAAAAGGTACATCATGTAGGATCTCAAATAATTTCTTATTTTCTGACCATTTTAGACAATTATTTCTATTATGAAGAAATTTGCCGTGAATATACATATGAAATTTGAAAAATAATTTTTACATCATTACGCAAATATTGACTCACATGTTAACTGTCCCTTAGAGGGTAAATCTTGCCTAAGACCTCCTGTACGAGCCATGGCTTTGCTTCCATCTGACGACATCCAACCTTCGACAACTGAGGGACTGAGCTATGGTACGATGAAGGTGCTTGTTCCTTTACGAGATACAAAATGCATCAGAGTTGCACCATCTACAACGATGGTGTCACACGTTTTTGGTCCATCGCTTTCTACACTAGATGCTCTAGAATATCTATTAAGATCCTTCTTTCCTGTTCGTATTTGCTCGTTCCTTGCTACAGAAGAAGGACTTTTCTAGAGGACAACGGGTCATAACATATCACATTAAATAAACGACATTATCAAAAAATTCACTTAATCAGTGTAAAATTGGAAACCGCTCACCTGATTTTCAAACTTAAAGAACGTTTTCAAGTTGATCTTACCAGTGGTTGATACAGTCAAGAGAATATCTGGTTGCTCTTTGAAAGTCTCAATCGTCTCACCAGTATGCGACATTTTTTGTCCTTTTTCCCACCGAGGACGGAGAGGACATTTATTAACAACGTCATCTATTGAGGATAGGGGGCACGAGGCAAATATATGAGAAAGTACGATGCCTCACGTTGCGGCGCCAATTGTAATATAAGAAATTGAGAGATAGCGGCTAAATATGAAGGACACTTACCTGACCCACACGACGAGTTCAGTCACAGAGACGATGTGGTCCTCTCGCTACAAAGTACAAGAAGAGGATTGGGTTCGGTCGATAAATTACATAAAATACACATTAATCCTTCTCAAAAGAAACACAGCTTTCATAAACCATTGGTTTAATTACTCCTACAAAATACATGAATACAATATTCTTCTTACTAACTTCTTTTAACACTCCCCCAAACGGCATGCAATAAAAACTGCCCACTTACACATTTCGAATTAACACTGATTTTACCATTTCCTCAACAGAATTGGTCTGTTTAAAAATGTTTTTGAGCTGAGGGCTCATTTGATGTCATAAAGGTTTCTTTTGAAGTTCCATCTTTAAATAGTGTCGCATCAGTCAATGGCACTACTACACCAAGAGTCTCGGTCACGCTTTTAACACTGCTTCACCTCTTGATCACACGTAATTATTTATATGAGGTGCCATTATGGGCCCTTCAAAGTAATTCCCGTACCAAGTAGGTGTAATCAGCACCAGCCTTCACGGGATACCGTAGTCTTTTTTAAGGCGCAGTCGCACCGACTCCACCTCGTCTTACGTCGCAGAGGAGCCCTCGCGTAGTCCTGGTTAGTCACGGCGGCCCTGCCAGTTCGTAACCTCCATCGAAAGTCGGATGTTGATTGAAGCCATCTCACGAAACTCGATGAAAAATTGAAGCAAGAATCACAAGAAGCCTTTATTCTCATGTTCGCCTGAACCTACGAAACTAAGCTTCATTATATTCCGCACAAGGATCTANCGGCGTCTGACGCTCGTTCCGAGCAAAGGCTGTTTCCCCCTTCCACTCTCTTCTCTCGAAACATACCACCTCCTTCTTTCAAAATTGTTAGAACGTGTTTTCATATTTCAACGCGCCATTTTCCGAGGACAGTTATTTAAGCGTCTCTTCAGATTAGGATTTCTTATATCTCTCACAAGGGTTTACGAAATACCTCAACTAATTGTTTATTACAAACTTCAGCAGCGCCTGGATGCGTGCTTCGAACAAAGATTGCTTCCTTCGTTTCTTCCCCTTCTGCCATCATTTTAAAACGCACCAGACCCCCCTTTCTAAATTGTTGAAACAGGATTTCGAGGCTCCGCGCGTCACATTACAAAATGCCCTTCGTTTCGTATATTTTAGGCCTCCCAAAATATATGATTCCTTGTAAATCTATCGAAGGTTCAAAAATACTGAAACTATTTCTTACAGTATCGACTTACTTGAAGTTATGTGCCTCTCTTCCCTATATGTCTCATACGCTGTAGTTCCTGGGGATTGTGTATTTATGAGAAATTCAGATCATTCCTTGAAGGTTACAAATCGCGTATCAAGGGTTAGAAGATCTCTGCTGTCAAATTGAAATGGATTCTGTTATTCACAGAAGTTAACTTTGAGAGAGGGTACTGCTTCAAAAATTTTATTTGTAACGTCTCATTTTGTTCGTATGAATATATGAATCGTTTTCTACCTTTTGCCTGGACTAATCCATCAGTGTGAAGATTTCAGAGCTGACGTCTGTACAGGCGAAGGGATCCAGGATCACTAATGAGTGAAACGACTACTCCGCTTTCTTTTGTTTTCCTATTGCTTTGTTCGTGAGCCTGATCTACATCGAAACGAGAAACTGTTCGAGAAGTGATTGGCAATGAAAACGTTTCTGCAACGAAATACAGGTATTATAGTACCCAAAGTACTTGGAACTTTTATCAAGCAGATTTTAAAACACGCACTCTCATAAAAATTCCTCAACCCACCGACTACCGCAATTCTTTTATAGCTCTGACTACCAGTCGGGTTCCAAGGTTTCTAAACCTTCCTTATTATTATTTTTTCGGAAGAAAAATAACTTATTTTTACAAGAAACTAAACCATAATTTTTGAAAATTAATTTTTAATACATATTTCGCATTCCTGACATACTTAATATTTTTGTACGAGTTTTCATGAAAAAATACTACTCATAACGCATGTATGTTTACTTATTTACTTCCTGTCTTCTTTTCTTGTGCGTATCTCACATCTTCCTCTCTTCAGTTATCTTTGATTCTTCTCTCTTGTTTTCTTGTAATTTGAATATTTACCAAACTTGGTGAAATTGTGTGAAGCGATCTCGACGAGATAGTACGCTATTTGAGGTTTTTACCATCACTTACGCGAAGGCAAATTCATGTTATATACGGAAGCTCTGTGCGGGTAATAGCAGTTCGTTGAACATGAAAATAGTGAATGGAGGGGGATAGTGGAGGGATGTTGTGGTCGAAACAAAAAAATTAATTTGTTGTTAAAAATTCTTTAAGAAGATCTCATGAAAAGTTTATTATTATATGAGACTTCCTTGCTAATACATGTGTTTATCTTTTATTCTGTGTGATTTATTTACAAATCATAATGATTTATTTATCCATACTCCATACTAATACATAAATGCGTAACGTGAAAGCGTGTCTGTTTGTTACTTAATCACGACTCCAGGATGAACATATGCTAACTTTTTTTTTTTAAAAGAAAGATGCTCTATGCTTTATGCATAAGGTTCCTTATGGGCCTAAAATTGAAGATGTAGGCGAGAAAAGTACGTCGGTGTGCAAACACACATTATATAATAAACTCGTACTTCGAAAGTAGATTCTGCGAAGACAGGAATCTTTCACTGGTAGACACAACCGGGATCTCAGTCAACCAGGAAAAATGTATTATTCTCACACAAACTGGAGAATGTAGTTTCGAAGAACTGCACTTCTAAAACATATCACGCTGAGTCAAAGGTTTTCTTCTGTTACGTTACACGATAAGAAAGTGTTGAAGAATGGTCTACGATAAGCTAATATCAAATAACATTTAGTCTAAAGTAACAGCAAAATAGTGGAAACGCAACACCATATACTATTCATGAAAAGAAAAAAAATTTGTTCCCGGGGTCCATACGGACCCCATCGATAGTCGGGTTTATATTTTTAAAAATTGCGCATTACTTCAATATAAATTTAAAAAGTGTACTTATGTAATAAGAGAAATAAAAAGAACAAAGTCATGGCATATCAATCATTTTCTTTGATAACAGTCCCTTATGTATGTCGGGAAAGACACTCTGGGGTCTGGTAGATGGAGTGTTAGAAGCTCCCGGGCCTTTCTCTCCCAGGTCCTTCACGTGGATGTGCAGTAGTTTTGGTGATTTGGGGCAAAGTACTGATACATGACACTAATTGTGTGTTTGTACAAATCAAAACCCCTTGGGGGGGACTGAAAAACAAATATTAGAAGCAATGTAATTTTTCGACACTAAAATTGTGTTCACAATTGTTTAAATCTGGTCAAAAGGATCATTGCATGTTTTGTAATATATTTTGTTATATTTGCACTCGGTGTCTTACATTATTCGGAAACGATCTAATATTGTTCGGAAACGACTCCTGACATGACTCTGAAAGTGTTCGAATGTGATCAAGTCTGTACAATGGAATCTGTTCAAGTGTATTTTCTCTCACACACGAGTATGAAAGACAATAAGAAGCAAGTGATGGATTGAAACGATATGTTTAAGGAAATAATTACCTGTGTAGGAAAACCACATGTCTAGAGCCAGACTCAAAGCGCCCGCGCATCGAAACCACACCACTGGCGATATGGGAAGCACTGACGCAGGACGGACAGAGCATTAATATACGCGAGGTACTGTCGCTCACGAGGGAGATGAGGGAAGTGTGACAAGACACAAGCCAGAGGACACCGTTCCGGACTGAACGACCGAATTGCTCTTCTACAAGTTCAGCTTACTGAACTCACGGTCCAACCGAATCCTTACTACCGCACATTGCGACCGTGCAATTAAAACCTAGGAACCACGCCACTGTGAGTTCACATGACTGACACCAGGTGTCTCGTTAGTGCGGATCCATTGCCCGACGCTACTCACCGTCGCTTGGCGAACTCGGTGTAAGTTTATGGAACAGAAACGTACTACATTCCGTCTCTTGGAATAAGACTTCTAGTCACAGTTTTCTCCCTGCATTAGGTCAATAAGTTAGAAACACCTTCTCAACCCTTCTGGAAAGACAGCAGTCTCCAAAGTCCTTGGACTTGGGGAATCGCCGCCTCACGGCACACCCGACAACAGGTTCCCAAACGATGTAAAAAATGCACATTGTACATATGAGAAACACGTCAAATATAACGTGTGCAACATTGCACAAAACATAGTCGCCTGAGCACGTTGGGAAGCCTTCAGTGAGCACTGGGTGCTCTGTTCGTTAGATGGAACGCTGTGTTTCCGCAACAACACTTTCAAATGGATCTTAGGAGGCACAGTTCACCCCAATGTGTGTGCGTGTGTGTTCACAGGTGAAGGAGGTCCACCGATTGTGTTTGCGCGCGTAGCGGCCTTCTTCGAAGTGATTGACAGTGAGAATGATGACCTCCGTGAAGAATTGCTGGCACGGAGTCATCCAGAGTTGCCACAACATGTTCCTTACCACACCAAAGAACCTTGGCGAAGACCTTTGTCGAGGGACCAGGTACTGCTCTTAGAGCCCGATAAGGCCTTTCGGAACTATTCGAAAACTAATTGATCGCCAAACCACATTATAAATAAGTTGGTTTACTAGTACAGTGAAATTAGGCGAAAAACTGGCCCTTATAGGAAAAAATTCGACAAGTTATGAACTTGGTAATTAAGAGTAAAACGATTATTAACTCTCCCTCAAGTTTTTCGGGGTCACGCATCCCTAAAAACCACCGCTAATGTACACGTGCACTATTTTTGCAGTTTTGTTGAAAACGGTCAAGTTTTCGAGAACAATATCTACATGATAAAATATTTATCATTAAATATCATTGTATATGAAGACCTCGAAGGACCTATGTATCGGATTGTAGATATACACAACGAAACAGCTTTCTCAATACTTACTTTGGTCAAAAATCTCAAATCTCAGTTCGAATAGATGGCAACTGGGTAATACGTACGTATTTCTATTAATCCCTGCGTGCGTATTGGTAATGTTTCACTCGTGATTGGAAGTCTATTAGCTTATTGTGTGTCTCGGAAATACAAAATGTTTTTTAATTTGTAAATTGGACCTTCCAGACAACAAATCAATTACAATAACAGTGTTAACCCATTTTCGATCAATGTTGAGCAAACAGAGTATCAACTTTTAAAACGATTTTTTCCACGCGTCTTTTAAATATTTATTCGAGTATTGTAATCAGTATTTCGTAATTTAATTACCTAATTTTGTTTTTTCTTTGTTTTCTGATGTACTATTGGTTGAAGGGAAAAAAGGATTAAGGACATTCGTTTCACTTGTGACTTCTGGAAGCGATTTATTAATTTGCTATAATGATCCTATGCTTTTTCAGCTTATTTGATCACAGTAAATAATGATTTATTACACTCTATAAATTTACATAAATAAGTTATATTACATAATTTTTTGGGTTGCACATTAGCAACATTAGTACCATTTTCCGAATGGCAGACTTCTAGCCCAGGAACCAGGTAAGTCAGACCTTGCAAAAGGTCATGTAGAGTTTATATTTCGCATACGTCTTGAGTCGGGTGTGCTAATGATGTTAGTTTTCGACTTTCAATCTTTTTCGGTTCGCGACCCGATCTTGCCAAATTACTTTTTCACAATTATTTCGTTTCCGGTAATATTTTCTACCAAAATAGTTAGTATTTAAAAAAATAGATCATGTATTTTCCAAAATTTAGTAGATACCATATTTCATTAAAAATTTATAGTTTATGTGATACAAGAGAATAGAAAATGTGGAGTTTTCAATGTTTTAAATTTTCACATATCTTCCTTTGTTTTAACTGTAAAACTTTGTTTTCTTTGTGTTTTACTCGTATCTATATATAAATCACCTACAAATTTGACGGAATCGTTTCGGCAACCTGCCTTCCTAAGCTACGTAGATAATTATCCGAGTCTTGGGAGTGTGGGATATTTACTTCTGGCGGCTGCCGAGGGTGCAGTACCAGACGCTTGCTTGGGTCATCACCTGGTTATGGAAGGAGGAAAGGGGGGAAATTGGGAGTAGAGTAGACGTATTTGAGAATTTAATGATCATGAATATCGTCTTCTCGGGAATGTCTGAGTGAAATGAGCATATGGTGTGTGTTTAGAGAATATCCTGCGTAAGGGTTCGCCCTGAGGTGGAGGGGAAGAATGAATAGAGTGGTGTGTGACCGCGAGTTAGCTGACAAGTCGTGAACAGCGAGCAAGTAGTAAGGGTTAATTGTTGGTAAAGATGCACGCATTTGGCGTGTCAGTTCAGATTACTAGTTTTTTAAGTAAATGAAGGTCACAAGAAGTCAGTCAGGATGGAAATGAAGGAGAAGTCGTACGAGATGGACATTTGCAACTAATATGAAGAAATGACGCAGACGCTGAAGAAGAAAATATGCAGCAGAAAAGACGTTGATGAAGAAAAGACGTACAAGAAGAGGAGTGACTGTTGTGTGAACACGCATCAAAGAAGGAAGACGCTAAAGAATTCGAACTGACGATAGTGAAAGAAGACAAAAGAAATACGTTCTAAGTAGTATCAAACGAAGATTGGACAATTCATTGCTATAGAAGAAGAATTTTAAGTGACTGGTTTTGGGAGACAAATTTTCGAAATCTCCACCCGCAGTTAACATCGAGCTGCTCGTACGTGGCAGTGGCATCAAGATACGACGTCAAACGTCGCAATAATCATGGTTAAATTATCAACCATATGCTCCATTACTGATCGAATAAAAAGTGCATCTAAGGCTGCAATTAAGGCGTTGCATAAGTTAATTTTTGAAGTCGATGGTGACCGTGCAATCAGACAACGTATATGGATATTCAGTGGTTTTCAGTTTGTTCCAGATTCAGAAGAATTCAGTTCAAAAATTGACTATATTATTGTTAAACTTCGAAAAAGAATAAGGAAAGTTGACAGTTCTTGTTGCCCCAGATGAGAAAAGATGAATTTATTAGAATACATCATGGATTTTGTAACTTGCCAAGTGTTTGTCAAATTTATGAATTCAAAGAATTGCTCAGAGAATTGCTTTAACTTGGATGGATGATTTAATAATGTCATATAATGAAGCTACAGAAGAAATTCAGAAACTGAACTTAGTATTACAAACTGCCGAAAACGCAGGGTTACAAATAAAATAGAGTAAATGTCTAAGAGATTACGATGTTAGTAATGGTTTGTTGTACAACGGTGTCAAAGACGAAACGTTATAAGTTATATCTAATGTTTTTCAGCAAGAAATAATCAGAGGTCATTTCAGTGCAGACAAAACCGAGTTGTCAGTCAAGAGAGATAATTATGTTAAAGATATGAAGAAGATTGAAAAGGTTGTATTGATTATATAATTCAAAAGAGTGTGACAAGTAAGAAGGACTTTTGCATTGTATTGACAATTGATGATTTACATAACTAAAAGTTTTGATTAACTGTAAAAGTATTTTTTAATGCTTCTCATGAATAGAAGACTTTGTTCTTTTCTTGGGCTACATGTGTTATTTCTGAATTACATTTTTTTACGATGTTAGCCAAGATTTATTCCATGTTGATTGATATTTGAGTATTCATTTATGTCATGAACATTGGATTCCCACGTGTATATATACCTGTAATGCAACGTAGGTCCACCTGTACAAAATACTAAGAAATTCCAAGCAGCATCAGTATCTGCCTACATCTGTGCTTGGACCCCCCTTTCCCTGTTACTAATCTTCCTCAAAAGAAAAATTGAACACGGGCGAAGCAAATAATGGTTTCTTGTTTTCCGAGCGTGGACGTACAACATTTAATAAATTGTTGGATAGTCTACATTTACAATATTTTAAAAAATTGTTTGAACAACATAAATTAAATTTCAATTTTAAAAAATCGTCATATGAATTTAAACACTTTATACAATTATCAACATTATTTATCTGAAATGAGTTCACTAAACAAAATTTACACTTCAAATAATTTCAGTTGTCATGGATATAGAAATAAATCCTATAGAATCGAAATTTTCTACGCATAACAAATTTCATTATTTACGTGATTCATACCTTTAATTAAAATAAATTCTATTCAACTTTTCCAATTTAGGCCATGATAAGTTTATTTTCCATACCCTGTAACATTGACAATACTCGCTCTTCGCAGATTACTCAGATTGCATTCAAAAGTTTATTCTCCAGAATACAACAAATTTAAAATTTACACATAACACTAGGAACATAAAATTTATCTTTAAGACAAACCACATCAAAGACAATTTCAATCAGAAAAATCATCTACCAATACTGAACCAATACTTTCTTCCTTTTTTCAAATGATTAATGTAATGTTTTGAGATGTGCTCATATTTGAGTTTTGAGTTGTAACTCAAGAAGGTTTTTAGTGGGTATGGTTGAGTCATTCGGCGAGACCCACACGCGGGGACAGTCATGTTGGCTCTCTTAGTGCGTAACTGCATTTTCCCTATCTGTACAATTTTAGGGCTCTAATGAACTCGATGTCGACGAGTCGTAAAGCCCCACAAAAAGAACTGAACCACAGTACAAAGCAATACAAATGGAGTCTCCAAATATTAAGTTCATTTCCTTTCAGAAAAACAGCATTCCCTTGACGTAACTTTGCGTTGCTCAGAATGGCCTCAAAATTTGCTCCCTTAGCATAATATTTTCTTCCTGCTGTTCCCAACCACACTCAGCAGTGTTCAAGGTCGACAAGCGTCTAAACTTCCACTCGTTGAACTCCGCGAAGAATCGCGAGTTTCGGACGGAACCAGTCAACAACCGACGATCGAGATCTTGAAATGACCCAGTGTTAATTAACGCACGTCGACAACACAGTTCGGTCAGACAACTTTCTTAATCTCATGTAAAAAACACGTGCTCTGCCGCTAATTACGTTTTCAATTGTCTCAGTCCTGATCACAACTTCTTATATTTTATCACCGCATTCACGTGCTTATAACAGTCACGCAGTCAAATTACCTTAGGTCCTAACTCGAAATACCATTCATTTACTATGAAAGAATGTGAAAAAAATATTCTTCACTAACTTCAGAACTTTGCAAACACTCTCACTACAAACTCTACGAAAACGAAATTCTTTACCTCGAAATTCGGTTGTCGTTTTATAATCGTTATAGCTGCAGATCGAACATACAAGTATCACCGAAATTACTCATGGAAAGAATTCTCGCTAGGTCTCCTCCGTTCTCCTCACGAACCAACTCTTTCTAGACGCGCATCCCTTTATCCAATACAGAAATTTCGTTCTTTCACGCCACCTTGAGCTCTTTCCAAATCACATCACCATCCCATCATATTGCGTCCTCATNCATGTACTTTCCGGATCAAAAAATTATTTTAGGTCTTCTTCAGATTCTTGTGGAAAATCATCGTGGTTAACCACTCCTTTACATAAGTTCAAGATGGGGTTTGTAGCCACCTTCGCCTTTAATCTGGAAATTTCTTTAATTGATCTTATTAAGTCAATTTGCTTGTCTGTACTGTAACACAACTAAACCTTCAATTGTCTAAGGGTGCTCGGATAAGCCGACAACACTACAAGGACAACAAATTTTAATAAAACAGAAAAAATGATATATGGTTTATATGGTCGCTTCCAGCTAACTACTCTCATCTCAGGGTATTAAAATCATTTGACATTAAGTTCGGGCATAAGTGAGCCCCACATACAAAGTTCCTTGTAAATAAGGAAACGCTCAAAATAAAAGGAAAAGAAAAATTTGACTTAATTCTACTTATTAACTAACATTCCTCATGCACCCACACACATTTAAACCCCCAAAATTCACACGTGTTATGGACAATTGCTCCATTCCTACTTTTCTTTTAACAGACGTATTATTTACCAATAGTCAAAAAAATGGAAAATTTAATTACATGAATCCGAAACATTTTGATGGTAGTTCGTCATTATGATGGCCTTGATAAATTTATATAAATTTCCTGAGCCTAGGCCATTGCATTTATCTTCTTTCGTAGCACTTCTTTTTTTGTTGTTGGCGCTGCCACAAGTCTATTAACTGAACAGCCCCAGTTTCAACATATTACCTTAATGAAGGGATAGTCAGATCAGTCTAAAACACCTTGGCGATGAGTCCCTGGTTCGAGACCGNACTATGGAAGCCCGCACTTGTCACCATAACGAGCGAAGCGTCAAATTATCTCAAAACCTGATCTCAGGTTGCCTTTTCAGAACTCCCGGAATCAATCTTTGCATCCCCAACAATTACATTGAAGTTGCGAATTCTAACAGTTATTAAGACATCTTAGGAAGCTTTGAATGTTCAAAAACTCCTACTACGCTGCTGAATTTCTCAGCGTAAGTCTTAAAAGAAACTGTAATACTCAAAAAATCTCACTGCGAATCTTTTGCGAAAAATATTTCCGAATGAACGTCTCCGAATGTTAGAAGGTTGCAAAAAATCTCTGAATTAATGTCTCCGAATCAATGAATGTATGTCTCTGAATGAATAGTATAAAAGTCACCTTGGAGCCTCTCCGCGTCGTCCTTTTTCACCTCATCTCCCACTCGGTCCACTCGAAGTTCAGTCACGTGACACCGTTTTCAAAACCCATGTGACCATTTTTATCGAGTCACAACAAATTCCCCCCTTTCGTAGTTGTACAATTGGTTGAACTTACACCAACTAGTACACGTTTTCAACCAATCGGAACGCTTCTCTCTCTCTAAGTTTCCTCCCTCACAAGTTCTTTCTCGCTCAACCGACTTTCCCATAATTTTGAATTTTAACGTCATTTGAAAATCATAACATAGTAAATTTAGAACGTTCTCGAACCTTTAACAGTCATTCCTTTCTTGTTTCCCAACATCTTTTCTCACGCTTCTGCGACACTCCCAGCCCCTCGTCGGTACTATGATCGTAGCCGCTTCCTCATAGACAATTGCCAAGCCCCTCTTCCCGCAAGTACGTCGAATGTATTTCCATCCACGTTTTCAGCAGTCTACCACCGAACCATTCTTCTCCTTTTAAACTTTTAAAAGGGAGGCTTCCTTACTCCCCATCCCTCAAGCATATGTTCTTTGGCCAGGTCCTTAAAAACCCCATAGCTCTGTTACTAGCGGTTAGCAAAATTTTCCGTTGGCGTTTACTTAGTGGTGCCGACGCTTGCGTCTTAGGAATTCTTTTTGTTTGTCCCCCATCCCACTTTCAACCGAAATCTGCGCGTCTGCTTAGACCACCCTCTACGCAGCCGTACCTACCCGAAGTTCATAAAACTGGCATCCCTATTCAGCGGTCGCCCAGCCCAGCGGTATCATAAACACACAGTTCCGAGAGAGAGAGAGAGTCATACAATATTAATTTCGTTGATTTAAATTAAAAGTATGTCAGAAAGTCGAGAAACATTTAAAAAAACAGGTCGTTGAGAAAGCGATGGTGGCGGGGCGTCAGAACAACACGCGGTACACGCTGACAAAGATCGCGGTCTCCGCTTTTGAAAAGTGAAAGGTCAACATTTTTCAAAAGGCTGTAATAAAAATCCACTTCAAGAGAGACGGTTACGCGCAGTAGTCCCCCACAGAACCAAAAGACAGACGTGGCAAATAAAATAGGAAATCAGCTAAAATTTACCAGGGGTCGCTTTTGTAAGGATTTAGAAGAGGGCGTGGGTGATGAAACGTTGAGGTTCAAGGGAGCGGTTTCTGGAGCATCTCAAAGCTGCAAAACAGAACCATAAAAATTGGGAGTCAAAAAAGTTGAGAACTCATTAGATCAAAGCGAGACGGTGCGACAAACAACCAGGGGGCTAGAAACTTCGGACGACGCAGTACGTTTCTCAAAGAGGGGCACAGTCGGAGCGTGATAGTCACTAGGGACACGAGTGCAAGTTCGAACTCGAAGAACTAGGAGTTCTTTTAGCGGGCGGCCAACTGTCACTCGACACCCGAAGATGCGCCATGAGAACAATGAACAATAGATAACCCGAAACGCACTCTCGAGACGCGAGGGTTCCTAAAAGGAGCGAGCGGGCACGTGGTCTCGGCGTGGTGTCGATGGAAGGCGACGAACGTTGTTGTTAAACAGGGCAGTGTGATTCGTCGAGAACAGAACATACGTCACTACCCTTCAGCCAATTGAAGTGACTCCACGTGTAGTATGCAGAAAAAAATTATTGGTTCATGAAATTACGTGGCATGGAGAAGGCCGTCAACATCTTTTCGAAATTCTGAGGAGAAGAAGGGAGAGGTGTTATAAAANACTTCGAGTAGATTCATACCATTCAGAGATTCAGAGTTCTTTCAGAGATCATTCTTAACTCCTGACTGAGATTTCAAATAGTTATTAACTTAGTTCGAGATCGCCAATTAGAAATGTGTATTTACGTCGAGATCTAGATCTTAAGGCTTAGAGCTAGCACTTCGGTTTGAATTATGTTCGAGTGCGATCTCCTTTCAATCATATGTTTAGTGATTGAACTTTACTTTTTGGAATCTATAAACTTTTGATCTTGCGATCTTTGACGTTTAATAACGAGCAATTAGCATCGCGTCAGATGATAAGCGAGTTATAAATATAGAATGAAAATGATATGTTGGGGACTTGACATTGAACAATTGTGTAACAAAGCGTGTGAATATTGAAGGATTTTAAAGGGGAAATGTGTGAGCATGTGTAGGATAGTAATGATAGTTATAATAATGTAGTAGTTACTTATTAAAAGCCAGTTTTAGTTTGATACTGAGCGTATTTAATACCAAAAATGTGTTTCTTTTAATAAATGGTCACGAACTCTGCCCGTTATTAATTTCCTTATAATTATATAATCATTATTTATTAATTAATGTTGGTAGTAATACCCACTACCCTACATAATGGTTATCACTACAATTGACGCTTCAACGTGGGAGACCGAGTCAATTATCAGGACTCCAATTAATATTTAAAATCCATGAGTTAACCTTCAGTCACATGTTGAACTTGGTATGTTAGTAATTAATTTGTGATTAGGGTT
>NNCF01135537.1:16507-32266 GCA_002313205.1 Laupala kohalensis | reverse complement strand
AGAAAGATATCTCGTCGCTTGTCGTAAGGGTGGTGAGGGCTAAGAGGAATCTCCGGTCATAGAGCAGCGGAGGGAGACTTATGTGATGCGCCAAGACACAGAACAAGTGTCAACAAGCTAAACGTTTATTCTCCAACATAAAATAAGACAAACAACATAACAAATGTTAATTGTTTTCCCGTGGAAGGTTTCTTCTTCTTCTGGATCGGGAAAAAGACAGCGTTGCAGATGCGTAATCGGAGAGGTGGTGGCCTCTGGACAAGCGGGTAGACCGCCCGATGTCGGCGTGCATACACCGCTGTCGGGGCTTGATTTACCACGTCCCCGGGACACACCGTGTCACGCAGGGGGCGAGAGCGTGCGGGGCTCCAGCGTTCACCGCCGTGAGATCCACCGCAAAGTGGCCAGGAATTAACTGCTCCGGCGTCGAAGCTCAATTGCTCTTTCTCTCACCAACTGCCAACTGCTGTTAGCCCACTGTAACAGCTAACTGTTGACTGTCTCTTCGCTGACTGTCAACTCACCGTCTGCTGACTGTATTCTGGATCTTCTGAATCTATTCTGCTACTTCTCTTCTTCCCCGTCACTTCTTATCAGCGCGCCGCCTCCACCGTAACCGTAGCGAGCCATTGGGCGGTGCAGCCAGGTGGTAACTGCTGCGTGCGGGCTTGAGCCACGGAAACGCATCCTTTCGGAGGCGCGGCGCACTCCAAGTGGGCGGGGAATTTGAGGGCGTGGTACGGGATTTATGGGAGAAATTCCCGTAAGTCGCTCTCTCTCTCTCTCTCTCTATATATATATATATATATATATATATATATATATATATATATATATATACACACGTGTGTGTGTGTGTGTTAGGAATGTTTGTTTTCTGGGACGAGCCAAGGGCCCTGTTCATCTCTTCCAGGATTGCTGGTCATGTATTTACTGTCGTCTGATGTTATGAGGGTGCTAGACTGACTGACCTACTCACCGACTCGTGAGACGAATTTCGATACGGATGGTCGAGTTGACATGTGTGTGTGAGGGCGGCTGCGCGACGCTTGAGCTTTTGGTGGCGTGTCAGTTCTGTTTTGACGGTCGGAAAAGAGAGATGTTACCGGACGGTCGTGGCACTAGACTCTGCTGTCACAACAATGTTATATTGTTTGTAAGAAATATATACTTGTGTTTTACTTCAAATTATAGCGGATATAAATATAAATCCCCCCACAAAATTATGAGGGCTCGTACGAGATGTGAAGATGTATCTTCCGGGTTGAACTTGAAGGTGTCCTGTCTCTTGTTCGTACCTATTGTAGTGAATGCCCGCTCACTGGGAATAAGAGATCCCGCTTGTATTTTTTGTGGGGCTTTACGGCTCTTCGACATCAAAGGTCATTAGAGCCCTAAAATTTTGTACAGGTAGGGAAAATGCAGTTACGCACTAAGGAGAGCCAACATGACTCTCCCCGCGTGTGGGACTAGCTGAATGACTCAACAATACCCACTAAAAACCCTCCTGATTTACAACACACCAAAACATATCTCGAAACACACGAATTCACAACATTACAACGAGGAAAATGAAAGGTTCCCTAGCCCTTGCAACCTACTACCGTCGGGATCGAAAAGAACAAGAGGTGACCAAGGAAGGTCAGGAAAGAGAAAGAAACAATTTAATCAAATTTTGTAAAAACGAGAAAGAAAATGGGCACACGCTAATATCACAAGGTTGGGGAAGACGTTGCGACAGACATAACATTCGTGATGAACATGTAAAATGATAGCTTAGAAAAATGATTTTAACAGACAAACCGAAGAAAAGAGAAACAACGGATGTTACAATGAAGATTATTTTAAGTGAGCACATTCCAACGGGCAAAAGGCGCCTGTCGTATTCTGAGAAGCAAGAAGTAAATGAGTGGTTGGATCAGGGGATCATAAGACCTAGCAAAGATTTTTCATTGCATAGAAAGTAAAAAAGAAAGATTTTTCAACGAGATTGTATGTGGATTTTTGTAAACTGAATCAGAAGCTTATTAAAGATCGGTTTCCTTTTCCTTTAATACATGATGTGTTGGATAAACTGAAAGAAGATAAAGTACACGTTGGACTTAAAGAATGGATTTTTTTCACATGACTGTAGATGAAAATAGTCGAAAATGTACCTCATTTGTAACATTAGATGGTCAAGTTGAATTTGATAACGTGCCTTTTGGACTCAGTTCTAACCCTAGTGTCTCTCAAAGATACGTGTATAGAGTTTTTAGAGATCTAATGAGAAAGGATGTCGTGGTGAGTTATTTGGACGACCTCTTTCTTCCATCGATCGATGAAGAAGAAGGGTCGAGAAAATTAGAGACAGTATTGGAAGTAGCCTCCAAATATGGATTAGAAATAAAAATGAAGAAATGTCAGTTCTTGAAAAGAAAAGCCGATCTTCTGGGTTATGTTTTGGAGAATGGTTTAAATTTGTCCTTTAAATTAAACTGGGAGTGGGAACTTAATCACCGCCAATTTTTTTTCAGTAAAAGAACATTGGCGGTGATTAAGTTCCCACTCCCAGTAAATGTATAACAAATCCAGAGTCTTTTGGGTTTCGTAAGATATTTTTAAAAGTTTATTCCTAATTATTCTAAGATTGCCAAGACTTTAAGTGGCTTGTTAAGAAAATGTGGTTCGTTTGTGTGGAGTCATGGACAAGAATCATTTGAACAACTTGAAAAAAATTTGTCTCAAAGCTCAGTATTAAGAAGTTGAAACCAGCGGGAAAAACTGAACTGTATACATATCAAGCAAACACGGTTATGGTGCAGTTCTTCTGCAAGAATCTGAAGATGATAAAATGCGTCCTATTCATTACATGCCAAAGAAGACTACACTAGCTCAAGAAAAATTTCGTAGTTATGAACTTGAAGTACTGGTATTTTTATCAACGCAATCTTAGATGATTTCATCGTCAGGTGATTCTCCATCAGATTCATAATTCGGATCCGGGACAAGATCGTCGTCGTCGAACAAATCTTCTAAATATGAATTTTATAGTTGATTCAGTATCTCTTTTTCATTCATTATAAAATAAAGCAACAAACGACTTGTGAAGATGTATTCGAACATAGGTATCTCTTCACTTCACACTGTCACGATTTGTGATAATACAAAAATCAGTGTATTTCGACCATACAAATCAAACCAATCCGATTTACGTAATTAGATTGACATTCCATGTACTTCAACACAAATGAACATAAATCAAGGTAATAATAATAATAATAAATTTTTCAAAAATGTAGTACAAACTGCGTATGACCACGTAGAGGACAATAAACTAATTTACTCTCCGGAAGCAATCAAGGGACCATCCCATCAATTCCGATCAAGGGCCCTAAGGCAGAGGCGAATTCAAAAATTTCAGCAAAAGTTCCTAGATAAGATAAAAAGTTAGCTACGAGTTATAATACTATTATAATGTCAATATGTTTGTAATTTAATGTAAAAAATTTATTTTACATCTACAAATTATTATCGAACTATAGATTATTCTGAGTATAGTGTTTAAAAATCATAAGAATTGAAATAACACTAAATTCACGATGTATTGTTACAATAACCATGCCCCTAGACAAAGCTTAGAGAACCTGTATAAGAAATCCGCCTCTCCCCGAAGGAAAAACGGAGCAAAGTGTACCTCGTCCTCGAAACACTCATGTTGTGGTTCCTTATCTGGTTACTGACAAATGCGGCTCAATAAAAGTAATTATTGATATAGAGGTTACAGAAACAATTAATACATACATAATCAAATTTAACTTGTCTTGATCATTGCCATTAAAATTGACGCCCCCTTCATATAGATATAGCTGAGTATTAGAGGTGAGGTATAAATAAAAATAAATATTTAATTATAATTTGAATTAATTAGACTAATTAAAGAATTCGACGCCAAGAATGAAAGAAAAATTGCAATTTTATTCATATTAAGAATATTGCAAATATGAACTTGACCATATTTCCCTGATAACAATGATTTTCAAATACTTGTGAAATAAATTTTTGTTAATTATGTTATGTTGAATGATTTAATAGATTTGATGTGTTTTATTACATACACATTTGTTGGTATTCTGTGAATATTATAACATGTAGCTAGCTATTTTTAATCTCATCTTACAAGTGTGCTGAAATGTTAAATCCGCTTCTGTCTTAGGCTCCATGATTGGAATTGATGTGATAATCCTTTGCTTACTTCCAGAGAGCAAATTAATTTATTGTTCACCACCCGGTCATACGCAGTTTGTAATTCCTTATCTGGAAATAAATAAAATGTATAATTTATAAATTTATAATTTAACACATTTAATCTTAATTTATATATTTATAATTTAATATATTTATAATTTACTACAAGTATAATTTTTAAATTTATACGATAATAAAAGATAAACGTAATCTATTAGTACAAAGTACATAATATATTTGTTCCGGATAGTATATTTTTATTTCTTGAAAACGAAAGTCAGTGTGTTAATTCATATTGTAATATAAAAATAGAAGTTAGGTACCCCAAGAAAAAAACCGATTTGAGGGTTATCATCGTGAAAAACATTAAATTCAAATAAAGCTTATTGACTGAGAATAAGACTCAAGTATTGACTTAAAATATATTTTATGTTAAATGATTAAATTAAATTTATAAACTTTGCAAGGAGCGTAATTTGTTTTAATATTTGTTTTCATTGTAGATCATTATATCAATATTTAAGAAATAAGAAACCAGTAATCAAAAATATCGGAAGAAAATATTTCCGAGTTAATATTGTCCTATACTATGACGCGAGCAATAATTGTATGTACCTATGAATCTATGTACACTACTGAAAACAATAAAGGGCCCATTTATTTTTCTAAGTCCCACGCTCTAAGCAGTTTTGGATTTGTTAAGTTTGCAACGCCTCTCTCCTCCTGCTCCTTCCCCTTCGACTGGGGAAGTTTCGTTCGACCAATCGTAGGTCTATTTGAAACGGCGCCCATATTTGGCAGACTAATAGAAGACATCGTACCGCTCGTATATCGTAACGAGATAAAATGTTTCATTACACCGCTATTAAAGAAATATTTTGTATTTTCTTATTATACATATTTTGGACTTCTATAACAAAAATATTCTGTATATTCTTGACTTAAATAAACTTTACCATTCTCTATATTTAAACGACATCTCGAGATTCGTTGTCTCGCAAGGTCTTCATAGGCAATGTAAAAGATATTAGAGTTTCTGTAAAAAACGTTTGCGTAATACTGTGATAAAATATAGTTTTTAACAGAATTTGAATATAATTGCAAGATATCGTATGGAATTGGTATAATTCGAATCACAAATTACTTATAAATATTCCTATAATTTCTTATATTTATACAGTGAAGTAAAGAAATCAAATCTCATTGCCTACAAATGATGTGTATTGTCGAAAGTAATTTCACATAATTTGCGATTCTCTTAAGTTTTTCATATATGTGAAAAGGAATTAAATAAATATAGAAAACGTTTGTCTAAAATATGAACTAATAACACAAAAGTTTAATTCTCGAGTTATAAATAATATAAAAGTACTTAAGGAACAAATAAATTACATCTTCTAGTGACATATTTATCCACGATATAACAATTTGGTAGTAATCGTGCAACCTAAAAAAAATAATTTTAATGAAACATGTTGCATATTTAAGTCTAACGCACTAAAAGAGATAAAAAAATTAATTTTAGCAACTAGAATTCTTTTTCCATTGTAGTATTTGTAAATGGGAAATGTAGCGTGCTGTTGAAGCTTATCTACATGGAGCGATAGGAGGAAGGATTTGGGTGGTAGGCTATTGTTAGTAGGTGGGCCGGTTAGTTGGGTTTACCAAGTGTAGGGATTAGTAAAGTAGTTAGTAATAGTTAAGAGTTATTGATACTAGCAGAAGGTGGATAGAGGAAGGAAGGTTCGCTTTTTAGTAGTTACAGCTATACGAACTGGGACATTAATGTGTAAAGCTACAAATTTTTATGGCCCCAGCGGGAATTGATCCTGGGATGAACGCTACCACCTGAGCCACCAGAGGGGTTAGCAACTAGGAATAAGGGCCAAGGAATATATCTTTTCACATATACTCAGTTCCAGTCAAACGGCAATGGCAGCGCGCTGTGTAGCAAGGAGAAATGTGCGACCCTCCCCCCTGGAACAATTATTTTTTACAATATTGCTAATGTTTTGTCACAAAGNGTGTATAAGAGACAGGTGTAAATAAATTTTCAATCGAAGCATATCATAATAATTTCATTACGCACACGAGTTGAAATTCACCTGTATTGAGTGAAATTCCTGTAGAAAGAATTAAGACTTCACATAGCAGTTATTAATGAACTCCTTAAAATTATGTTTTACAGCAATTAATGTCCATTATATAACAAAATTAAATAAATAATGGAAGACTTCCGACCACTTAGGGACGAACAGTAAATATTTTGTTATAAAAAGTCACAACATTTCGAATTTCGTTTTAAGTCGTTGTTTTTCACGAAGTCGAAATATTGCGAGTTTTTATAACAAAATATTTACTGTTCGTCCCTAAGTGGTCGGAAGTCTTCCATTATTTATTTAATTATATTTTACAGTTAGATTGTAAATTTGAAAAGTCGTAGCCTCTCGAGAGCCAATGGGCGTGCGGCAGGTGCTGGCGACGTCGTTCGTGAACCCGCCTCCCGCTCGTTCTCCCGAAGTGCGCGGCATCGCTTCCGCCTCGCTGGTCGGGGAGAGCGATCCGCGCGAGACGGGACCGGAGTCGCCGACGGAAGCGCCGTGGGTGGCACGTGGGTACCTCTCCTCTCATCCACAGAGTTAATACATAGGCAGATTAAAATAAATCAGACATAAAATTCCGCGAAAATGTGATTCGTTTGTCGGGTCTAAGAAATAGAGAAAGTAAGTCTCACACGTACACAAAAATTCGATAGATCTTCATTTAAAACATCTGAAGCAGCTCTCGTCCATTTAATTAATATTGCTAATATCTCTTGCTCATTATCACATCGTTATAAAATGACTATCCTTTCTCACATATTTATGGAACACTAGCAGACCTACTCGACGTTGGTAGGGATTTGAAAACAAAACAATTATTACTGGACATTACGGCATTAAAACACGTGTCTGGAAAGTTTTAGCTCGTTTTGCTCAGCGTCGCCCGGGGTTCCTATAAAATATTCTGTTGCCGCATTTTTCAACTGTCGTAATGGAAAATTTCCACTTTTGTTAATTTCAAAAATGAAATACCGCGAAGAAACCCTACAAAAATGCTCGGGATTTTCAGTAATGACGAATTAGTTTTAAATGAAGGAAGGAAGAAAGGAAAGAAAATTTTATAAACACAGGAAGCATAATAAACGAAGCGCCTAGTTAAGACTTCTCAATTCTTTTGTCCCCGGACGAACGTAACGGATGTAATGTTCGTTTCCATGCAGTTACGAAGAACGAAGATTTTCAGCCCTATCGAATCTACGCAACCACGAACAAAACTCGCGAGAGAGTGAAACGCAACAATGAATTCGAAAGACACACCATCATGAAAACGATTCTACCCCCTACACCCACAATAAAATAAAATATTGAAAAAAATTAAATCAGCCATATTGAGGTACAAAGATCAAACTCGTGAGATACACTGAACAAACTGAAAATTACAAAGTAATAAAAATGGGTGATGGGGGAAGATTTTCAAAATATCAAGTGGACAGTGCTCTTCTTAGTATTTTCAAGGTCGTGTGAATAATTTTCATCGTGCTGGGAATAACACAAGATTTGTGTGCACAAGCACACCGCCCCAGAAACTCTTCTAAAAAAAGAGATTGTTCGCGGAGGAACCATACAATAATATCATTCCATCAAAACGTGAGTCAGCGTGTCTTCCTCGACATTTTTACTTAAATATTCTGTACGTTCGAGATTTCATCTTAAAAAGAAAAACACTACATTTCTCGTAAACCTTCTGTAGCTTTGCACTTCGATTCAAGATGCTAATGTTTCTCTAATAGTAGAGTCAGCGTTCGTGAAAGGAGCGGTGGGATTGGAGCTTTTTCTTCGACAGTCTTTTGTAATTGTAAAAATAATTAAAATAATAATTAGTATATTTATTGTACTGCTTGCGGAAAAATATTCTGGTTGCAGCTTGAAACCATGCACATATTTGCACTAACATGCATTACGAGAACAATATACAATTTAGAAACAGAACACAATACAGAAACAAAATGAAAACACAAACAATTACAAAGCAACATAAACAATATTAAAATAAAATAATCATGAAGTTATCAATGTATTTCTTCATCGTACGATGTATCTCATTAAAATTTAAAACTACGTAGATTTGTTGCACTATTGTAGATAACTTATTCCAAAAAACTGTTGTTTGGTTAACGCAAAAGACTTTTTTAGTATATGTCCTTTGCTTTCTGTTTCAATTTTATAACTGTAATCGTTATGACCGCGGTAAGCCGGTTTTAATCGTCGTCTCTTTATGTCAACCCATGTACGCCTTTATGCCGTGAAAAGTGAGCACAGTCTCGCAATTTCTCGCCGTCTGTGGAGTTTCCTACCGCAATGACTTCTCGCTAGCGCATCCTCTCCCTACAAATTTAGTCGCGGGTCACTGCGCCCTGTCTAACCATTTTATCTGTCCAATGCTACTTGGATCCCAGCAAAATGCATTGCATTCCATTATAAGTGTTATGTACAGGCTAACAAATTAATTATTATCTTATTTGAAAACAATAAAATAACTATTTATTGATGATCTCAAGTTACAACGTTTATCCATAAACGTATCCGATTTGTCATAGAATATAATGTTTTCACTCCTAGGCCGCGATAAGTGGCCAAAATCCTTCGTAGTGCCTGTCGCTTGTTTGTTCCCGAAGCCATTGCCTTCTTCATCGCCGTCTTGAAGGTTTTGACTTGCCTCTCTATCTCACCGTTACTCTGGGGATGGAACGATGGTGTAGTCACATAATCCCATTGTCAGTACAGAACTTCCGGAATGTAGAAAATGTAAATTGTGGTCTGTTGTTCGATACGAGCATTCTGGGAAATCCTTCCGAACAGAATATTCTACTCAGCACCATGATTAAAGCCTCTGATGATCTGCTCCCCTTCTTGACTATGTAGGGGTAATTTGACAGCGCGTCCACCGCTAAAAACCAAGCTCTATATATCTATCAATTTCCGGTCAATAACAATGCTGTCTAGCGAACCGCTTTTTGAGCACAATTACCTATGCCCTTCATGCATGAGCGCCAGGATATACTTCCTCAACATCTGCGAGATGACCACTCAGGAACTCTCCTCAGTTGCTAGCAGGATCATTCCTTCTTGTACTGAGAGCCTATGCTGCATCTTACCCCATGGTGCCAGAGACCTGGTAATGCGATGGTTGGATGCCCAACCCTCTCTTACACATCTACGCACCGTACTTAATTCTTGATCTCTATCAGTTTCCGTCTTTATGCGTACCGCATCCAGCGGGAAACGTTGAAGCTGCTGCCGATCGATCTGTAAAGTGTCGTCTTCTGTGTCAAAAGCGACATCTGGTCCACACGGCACTCTGGTCAGTGCGTCCGCATTCGCATGTTGTCCCGTACTTTTGACAATAATATCACAATTATGATCTGACAAAAACTATACCCACCGCTGCAACTTCTTTACGGTGTTGTTTGGAATTCTATGCTTTGGATGCAAAAGTGCAATCAGTTGTTGGTGATCTGTCTTTACATAGAACTTCGTTCCATACAGATACTCGTTGAATTTCTTTACTCTGTGAAGTATTACCAGAGTTTTTTTCAATTTGTGAGTAATTTCTTTAATGTTTATTAAGCGTCTTTGACGCGAATGCTACTAGGAGCTCGACCCTCTTTTCATCCTTTTTCGCATTGGTGGTTGTCCTATCTGGTATGAAGTGAGTCAGCTCGAGTGCGTTCCGCAATTACTGTTTCAACCTGCAAAAACCTTCCTCTCATTCGCTGGTCCACACAAACCTGGCATTTTTCCAACGCAGTGCGTTGAGCGGTAGTGCTAACTGAGCGACTTGTTGTAGTAGTTTGTTTTCCCCATAAATGATTGTAATTGTTTAATATTATTGGGTGTAGGCAAGTGATCCACTGTCCTAGTACGCTGGCCTATTGCCTCGGTTATCCAAAATAATACCGAAATACTTGATTTCCTGTTGAAAACATTCTGACGTCGAAGTGGGTCTTTATTCCGAAGTTCCTCAGTTTTGTAAGAAACTGTTCCAAACGCTCCAAATGCTCTTCTTCAGATGCGCCGGTAACTACATCACCCAAATTGTTATCGCAGCCCGCTTTTCGCGCGGTAATTTGTTCCAAAACCCGCTGAAAAATCGCCTCCGCTGATGCGGTCCCGAAGGGGAGTTTATTGTACTTGAATAATCCCAATGCTGTATTTTTAAAGTGATTTTCTGCGATCCATTTTCGAAAAAGAGTTGGAGATAAGCGTCACTCAAATCGATCTTCTTGTAGTTCCTCCCATTGGCTAACCTGCTGAATAACCCTTCGGGTCGGGGAATTGGGTATTAGTCTATCATCAGCTGCGCGCTGACCGTGCTCTTAAAATCTCCGCACAGTCTAATTTTCCATTCCGATTTCTTCGCAACCACCAAGGGGATGGTCCATCGGAACGAGTGAACAAGTCACAGGACTCTATTTCTGCTTTCACAGATTCCCTCAGAGCAATTGGCACGTGCCTTATGATACCTGGGTACTGCATCACTGTTGAGCGTTAAATGCGCTTCAAAGTTGATCGAGTTCTCCAACGTGCCATCGAAAACATCCTGGAATTTGTCTGCCAAACTTCTCATGATGTTCGGAAAATGCTCCTGCTGCACAGTATGTACTCCCGGTCTGATGTTCTTCTCGCACGTGGAGGTCTTCAGGTTAAGCCCCTGCACCCACCCACGAAATTTGGTGCAGGTGAGATTCACCAATTCTACGCATAGGACCGAAGTGTTAAAAACACGTACGTAGTTCCACTCCGTTGGTTATTCTGTGAAATTAAGTTTGCAATCGTCAATGGCCAGATGAAAATTGCTACAGAATGGTTCTAGAATCAGGAACCTCCTACTCTGGCCGCAGGTGTCCTCCACCCATCAGACTCCCGAAGTCCGTACACAACCGCCAACTTACCTGTTCCGGTGAACATGGGTCACAATCCCAATTCTCAGAATAAATGACCACAGGCGGCTCCGATGTCGGAAGCTCTTAAAGGATGTTGTGTTCGAGTTTCGGGAGTCGTGCGGGTGGTGCAGTGGTCAGCACATCTGCGACCAGAGCAGGAAGTCTGAGGTTTGAGTCCCGGTCCGTCGCAATTTGCACCTGGCCATTGACGATGCAAACACTCCTCCACGAGTAGGAAGTCGTGAGTTAACGTTTATAATATTTTTTTCAGTTTTCTTTAGCTGCTGCTCTATTAAATCTGAGTTTTTTATACAGTATACTAGGTCGACTTATATATCGACAGTATACTAGGTTGCTTCTACGCAAATTTGTGGGCTTCCCATTGCGGCATTAAGTGTAATTTTCATTTTAAGTTACGTGTTTCTCAAAAATATTTTTTTACAGTCATCAAAAATTAATTTATTCTGAACAATTCTCTTCAAAATTTCTGGAAACATGCTCTGCTCCATTTCCTTGTTGTAGGTGGTCCTTTTTTTAATTCACCTCCTTGTCGTTATATTCATGTTACTACGTATGTAAATAATAATAAACTATTAAACAGGCGCAAACATAGGTATGATACCAGTAATTGAGATTAAGGATAAACACAAAAGAAATAAAGAACTAAATAAATATTTACTGCACCATCAAAAACTACTTCAATGGAAGAAAAGGAAAAAATGAAGCTGTGGATTGAATTTGTCAAATGTGGCCTACATAGGAAAAAACTATACCATAACAATATTAGGAGAACTAAACATAATAGGTAAAAGGAACGTGATAGGTTTAATTTGAAATCAGAAATTTTTTCTTTCGTTTTTTTCAAACAATGTTATTAAATTATGAATCATGTTATGTAATCTAGATGAATTTTTCTATATAAAAAGGAGGGAGTTAGTCAAATTTAACTCCCTCTGACAAGTTGAAAAAAACTTAGAGGGAGTGTTAATTATGGTTACAAAAATATTTCAAAATAATCAATTTGCAATATAAGTAAAGATAAAATAGATTTAAACATTAGTATGTTAAATCATGAATGGTGTTGTACCATATGAGGAAATGTCATGTGAAATTTCTCGTAAAATGGTAAAATATTAGTTTTGTAACGTACGTGTTATTTCTCAATAAATATTTCTTGTAAGATGTTAAAACGTATTTCATTCTTTTGTTTTTGGTTGTAACGTATGTTTTTTATTGAATTAATATTTCTTGTAAACGCTAAAACATATTTGATTCTGTAACACACATAATATTTCTTAAGAAATATTTCTTGCAAAATGTAATATTTCTTGTTAAACGCTCTAATTAATGAAATATCTTAAATGTAATTTTTCTGTAACATACGTGCTATTTCTATATTGATATTTCTTGTAAAATTGTAAACTATATTGTATTCCTCTATTATTTCTATTGTAATCTTATGAACCATAATTGCTTTATTTATGATTCATTTATATATGGAAAATAAAGAACTTTGAACTATTCTACTACTACTACTATATTTCACGAACTAATTGATATAACATCTTTGATTTTGTATGTAAACATTGTTTAATCAAATATCTAAATATTAATTTATGATATTTTCGTTATTTCTATTTTAAATAAGTGAAACGGAATGAAAATGTTTGGTGCGTTGTCCTGAATGATAGATTTATTCATCAAAGGAGAGAGTAATATCAAAGATCCGAACATGACATTTTAATGGGACGTTGTCTTGAGTGTTTTAGTATGTTGCTGAGAGAGAATAGAGCAAAGTTAGGATTTCCTATTGATGGTTTTGGGTGCAAAGTGTTGTAATATGATTTTACAGAGTTTCCGATAACAATCCAGAAATAATTTAAGTATTGTGACGATTTTTGTACTATTTTTACGAAACGTTCTATCTTTATCTGCAATTACTATTAATGATGGGTAAATCGTGTACAATACAGGTGGGATTGGCTTCGGTGGAAAGTTTTTTTTTCGAACTTGCACTAAATATCATGAACATATTAAGACATAATTTCGGGTTTTGAATGTAAACGTTATTTTTGTCCATATTAAATTATATTGAAGGGTTAACCTATCATAACAACAAGAAATCCCGCGAGAAACCGGACACGGTCGGCAAGTACTTCTATATACTTCGCAGTCATCAGCGAATAAACGAACCTTTGATTGGATATCGTGATGTATATCATTTAAATATGCCAAAAATAATAGTGGTTCTAGAACGCTTCCTTGAAGAACACTAGAGATCACTGAATGCTTCTCACCGACTCTTACCCTCCTACTTTTAAATATTTTTCTGCAACAACGGAAGTGAGCTGGCAAATATGAAAAGCACGTTCTGAATCTGTCCTAAGGTGAACTGGCGGCGAGTTCCTTCCGCGCCCGCATGCTCTTGGACCTGCTTCGTCGCGCTCCAGAGATAGACTTCCCGGAGAACTTGGAAGCAGAGTCCCAGTCCGCACATTCGCTCACCGCCCCCACGCCTCCGGAGGAAGTGAAGCCGATTCTCCCTCTGCCTCGCCCCGCGGTCCACTCACTCATCTCCTGGGACTCCCCTACCACACCCACATTCGTGTCATGTGACATTCAACAGCTGCCTGAAGTGTGGCGGTCTTCAGCAGCACTCGTTCCTCTCGCTTTTCAAGTAAGTGCCGTATCACACTAAGTGACTGGACACGGTGACACGCCGCTCCCTTGAATGCTTTCACACACAGAGACTGGAGTCCGCTGTCAGCACGACTAGTCTCCCGAGTCGCCCACTAGACCATGTAAAACGTGAGTAGACATATAAAAGAAGTGGGCGATATCGTCATATTATCTCTGGACTGAAGCGTTTCCATTGGTTCCCTCTAGATCGGGTGTTATGATTGGTTCCCCATACCCCTGGTGCGCCAATTCAAATTCTCTGTGCAATGGCATGACTTCGAAATAATCACAATATCAGCATCGCGTTTCCGAAACGATCTGAAAGTGCGGAACCAACCATGGACAAATCCTCGAGACGCACTTCCGAGACTGGTCGCCTTGAAAAAATCCACCCTAAGGTTGCGTTTCCACTGCCTGTGATGCGATGAAGGGTTTCTAGTTTCAAAGCGATGCAAAGCAATAAAGTGTTCACGTTGCAAGTGATGCGACGCCCGCGATTATATACGAGAAGGTAATTACGTTCTCTATCTCTCAACGCATTTCGTTCTTTTTTGAACACCGTCAATTCATCACACTGCGTTATATTTAGTAGAGAATAGTTGAAAATGCACTGACTTTATGAAATCATTGAAAAAAGGGCCTTAGAAGGGTTTCATAATTGGCGTGGCTATCTACGAGAGGATGAAGAGCGGTTTTGAAGTTATCACGGTACAAGTACAAGGATTTTTTACAACATCATACCATTAATCGCAAACATGGAACAGGGAAAGAACTCCAATTTCAGTAAAGCGACAGCGGAAAAGAATTAGTCCGTAGGTCACTGTCTGAAAAGAAAACAAAAACCAATATCTGAGAAAATGTAAATTCATGAAATTTTGAATTTTTTGTTGGCGCAGTAATTGAGAGAATAAAATTCAAAACACTCATAAGATGAACAGCACAAGAAAAAAGAATACATCCAGTTTTTGGCCTAAAACAATCTCTGTTATGATAATATTGGGTCCTTTGGTCCTTTGGTCCTACAGCTCCCTGTATAGCGGTGGACTATTAATAAGCTTCTCTAAATTCATATCGGACAATAAACCAAGATCGGAAGTGGAAGCTCGCGACGTCGATCGCCACAAATTACTAACTAGTTTGGGATCAAATCACATCACTCATGTGGAACCACTCACAATCACAAGATTTCGCTCGCAACGGTAGGGAAGTAACGCTCGTTTCTATTCTATCCAACGTCCATCGTATTTTCTTTCTTCCTGGATTTTAAAATAATTCGTAATTACGTACACACAAGCTTACAATACCGAAAACCCTAAGTAGTTTTACATGTATTCTTTGTACTATTTAGTTTTTGAAATAAACAAAAGTGGAAATTTACTATCACAAAAGTACACAAAAATACGGGAATTAATATGAATTTAGAACATTATTTTAACAAAATTTAAGGGAGAGGATATGAGAGTGTATGAAAAAGTACGATACCACACGTTGCGACGCCAATATAGCAAATTTTATAAGGACGGTAAGAGAATAGGAGGGGCCCTAGGTTGGAGACGCCAATTATAACATCATTTTAAGGGAGACCACCGGTTGGAGCGACAATTATAACATATTTTAAAACTCACTCTCCTAGCCCAATAGAGGTCTCGAGGACGAGTTGTTCTCTGGCTACAAATTGCAAAGAAGGGATTGGGTTCGGCCGTTGATTTGCGTAAAATACAAATTAACCCTTTTCAAAGAAAAAACAACTTTCATAAAACTTTGGTATAATTAATATTGAAAAATACATGAATACAGCAATTATTATTACTAAATCACGTTTGAACACTCCCCCAAAATGCATGCTACTAATACTAACAATCTACACA
>NNCF01135533.1:40272-88465 GCA_002313205.1 Laupala kohalensis | reverse complement strand
TGGGACGCGTGTCCGAAAGGACGATGGACGCATACATTGATCACTAAAATTGAGGAGTAGGGCAAGCGACGTCATGGACAGGTAGACCACTACCTCACGCGAGACATCAGCGGACATGGTNGTCCGAAAGGACGATGGACGCATACATTGATCACTAAAATTGAGGAGTAGGGCAAGCGACGTCATGGACAGGTAGACCACTACCTCACGCGAGACATCAGCGGACATGGTGTGTTTTGGGGTATACTTGCACCGTGTGCACAGACGAATGAACCCAAGTTGTCAGAGCTGCGGAGCGGAACTGGATGTCCCAGTACACGCCATCTTTGCATGTCCCACATATGAAAGGGCACGCATGATAACCGCTACTGAAATGGGGTGTATTCTGCAACCTGATAACCTTATCACTCAGATGGTGGAAACTCCGGGGTAATGGGAAAAAAGGCATGTTTAATTCGGCACATTATCGTAAAGGAGAGGGAGGAGGAAGCAGAACTGCAAAGTGGAGAAGAGTGACGTTAACAGAGAAGCGAAAATGTGACGCTTCTGAATCCCTAATCCTGACTGCTGAGCAATAGGTGGAATGGACGTGCGAGAATGGAAAATGCAACCACCGAGGGAATCCACATGGATCATAACAGGCCCCACTGAAGGAATACTAACGCGGTTCTTGTGGGGATCGTGGTGTTGTAGGGCCACTGGTGAGGACCTTGCATTTTCCACGTCCACCAAAAAATTAGATAGATTAACTACAGGTATACACTTCATAGTTTTGGAGCCAATGAAACTTTTCAAAATTTTTATTGTAAAAATATGTCTGACATATTTTAATAGAGGTAATGAAACTAAATACTTCGGTTTTGCATCGACAAGAGTTTTATTTCTTCCTTGAATTAGTTTATTTAATGTAATTTTTTTTTTTAAGATATCGGTTAAGTAACCCACAAGTGCCTTACCATCGTCCATTAACAGATTTTTCATTTCAGGTTTGTGTCTTAAAAATTACTAAGAGTTCCATGAAATGTTCAAGTTGTTTCTTTTCGACAGCCATCTTACTTCAGTTTGAAGTATAACTCTCACATGGTCGTAATTTTGTTCTTCACAAAGTAACTTTGAGAGACGTTCACATTTGGCACTAGCTTTTATAGCATTAATACACTTTGTAACTAAATTTAGTACTTCACTTAGAACGGGCGAAATGTTTTTAGCTACCACGTTTTCCCTGTGAATAACGCAATACACGAGAATCATTTGGGGATTCTCATCTTTCATCAATTTTAAGAAATCATTTTTCTTCCCATCATATTAAGAACACCATCTGCAACAAGATTTTTTTTTGGTGTAATATTGACATCTAAGTATTTTTTTTAGTTTACTATGTTTATCGTTGGAAGTAGTGTTGCTTTCTAATAATTTACAGAACAACTTTTCTTCAGCGAAACCACCTTCATTAATCTATCTTACGTAAGTTGTAAGTGCGACCTCACTATCTCTCAAAGTTGATTCATCCATTTCTAGCCAGAATTTTCTTGTTTTCATCTTTTAATAAGTTGTTTTTTAATATCCTTTTCATATCGTGTATTCTGTTGCTAACAGTATTGTTACTTAGTAGCGTAGCTTTAACTTCTATGTCATCTTTTGCCAGAACCGTTTGAAGAAATTTTGGTATTGATGGTTTGGTTACATTCTCCCCTATACTATTACTTTTGCCAGATTTAGCGACGAGTAATAAACTTTGATAAGTAGCCTAAAGAGTAGGATTGATAGTATTGTGAACCGTAAACAGACTTGAATGGGTTTTTTTCCAAAAAATTTCTGTAATTTGAAAGTAAATCAAATCAGAATTAACATGAGCATGACATTTCATCTTGTGCTTCAAGACGACTTCGTTTTATTAATTTGTTGGTCAAGAATATTTGGCATAAAAGACAAAAACGTTCACCGAAGATAGCGGGTATAAAACTAAATTTTAAATTTTCTTCCGAATACTGACGAAGTTTTGTTGTTACTTGTTCCACTCATTTTACTGTGGGGCGAAAGAAAGAAATATAAGATCCGTTAAAAACTAAAAAAATGAACTACAGTAAACGTAGACTAAAAATGCATGTTTAAATATGTATGGCACATTTACCTGACCGCAATAAAACCTTACTTTGAAATTTTTTTCTGGAGAATTATTCGAAAACTGAAATTACTAAAAATATCAACGGAATTTACATACCATTTATATATCACTTATATTTATAAAAGTTACATTTTTTAAACGAGAGTTTTACAATAATTTTACGAATATTTATTTCAAATTAACACCAACAATGAATGCTGAGCGTTACTGCGAATCACTGCAGAAACTGAGATACTGGCACTAAGCATTTCGCGCTATTCAGAACAAATAGCGCAAAATGCTTAGTGCCGGTCCAGTATAACCAGTAGTTCAACTTTAACGTCTAACAATAAAATCATGACTACTAACATGACTGACAGAAGTTACTTATACTGGACGTTTACCCATCTCGGGTAGCGACCGAGAGTCGGCATACTGTTAACTTCCATCTAATCGTTGACAAACACCGGGTCTGTGTTCCTGTGTTTACTGACGGGTCAAAGCAGTCTGATGTTGTCGGCTGCTCCATGGACTCTCGTAAGACGTATGGCTACCGTCTTGGCAACCAGTGCAGCGTTTACACTGCTGAGTGCTACGCCATATTGAGAGCATTGCGATCAATAAAGTTCTCCCGCGGATCAAATTTCCTGATTTTCTCTAATTCTTTAAGTGTCCTTCAAGCAATCCAGACTATGTATCCAGCTGATAAGGTGATCCAAAATATTTAGTATGTGGACATATTTCTTCAGTTGTGGAAGGCGAACCGGTGGTGTAACGGTTAACACCCTTGCGATCAAAGCAAGAGATCTGGCTTCGAGTCCCGGCTGGTCGCCATTTTCACCTGACCGAAAGTTATCACATTTAGGATGTGCTTTGATCGCAAGGGTGTTGGACATTTTCTCCCTCCAAAGTGACGGAAAGAAAATGTTTTACTGGATTCCCGGTCACGTGGATATCAGAGGAAATGAAGCAGACGTTTCCACGAAGGCGGCATGCCTCAAGAATCGCGTGGATTTCTTCACTATTCGAAAGGAATATCTTAAATTCCATCAAGGCAAGGATTATGAGTGAACGGAACAATGAGTGGTTGGCTGTTGAAGGGAATAAGCTCCGACTTATCAAGTCCTCTGTTAAGTCATGGAGCAGTTCCTGTAAGTCAGCCTGGAGCGAGGAGCTTTTGCTGACACGACATTGCGTCACCTGATTGCAGAAAATACATCAGAATACGGAGACAAATTGGTCTGGCTGCAAATTTACCAACAATTCTCGGAAATAAAACGGATGATGATCATAAACTATTGAATTTTATAAGTATCGGGGCTCGTCCCACAAGTTCTCGGGAGGGTATAAATTTCCATTCTCCTTTCCTCTTTCCTTTTATTTTTCCTTTCCGTATTTTCAAAATTATACATTTTAGAATTTATTTCATTTTTGATATAATGTATTGGACAACTGTTTCTTGTTTCCTCTCATTTTCGAATTTAGATATTTGTTGAATTCAGGAGGGCTTTTAAGTGGGTATATTCGAGATATTCGGCGAGTCCCCCACACGGGGAAGAATCACTACGGCTCTTCCTTATAGTGCGAAATCCCTCTGCCGTGAAAATATCAGAGGACCATAAGTGGTATACCTCGTAGGTTAGAATACTTCATGCAATTAGGAAAAGAAAAAAATTTCAAAGGAATATGGGAAATATTACAAAAACGTGAAACAAGTTGCGTTGTATTTCTAATTCAAATGCCATACGTTGAATTCGTCGTTCAGTTTCATACGATACTTGTTTCTTGATTGAGAATTATGTTATGCTCTTTGTTATTATTTTCTTCTGTACACGTATTAAGAACTAGCTGAGTATCCGCAGCTTTACCCGCGTGAATTCTTTAATATATACACAATTTTATCTTCGTCCTACACTCATTGGTATCCACTAAGAATGTTATCCAATTATATTGGAGGTTTGATAGTATTATTTTCACTGATATAATTATAAAAATGTTTTTATGAAACTAATTTTCCCTTTAGGGGTGAATTTTTTAAAGTACTTTCTTAGTGGATATTTTTGATAATTTTTTGTCACGCTCTGCCCAACCTCCACCTCTATAGAGTGTCGTGCACGTCATGTGGTCTGAAGGGTACACAATGCCATTGGAAATACGATTATTCATCTCAGAATACACTATAACCGTGGACACGACCATCATATGCGTCTTCTTACATCCACCCCCCAGCTTTAAGAATAGTGTTCCTATGTGATCTAATCTTGAACAGGACGGTGTGGGTAGTCGAAACGTCTCGTCAATCCTATAACTATATATCCGATGCATTTTAATTTTTTAAATTTCAGTATTAGTTTTCTATTATTTTTATCTATAAACCTATTTCCACGCCCCACCCAAAACGTGCTAGTGGTGTGTTTGTTTCATGAGGGCTTAGTTCAGGCTTACACGATATCGGAATTTCACTATCAATTTAGCGGCGCCGAAAATTATGGACTCGTCACTGTTCTTGTTCGATATTATTTTCATGGCATCCCTTTTTCTATGGGTGATGGAGTTTACACGGGCTGATTGTGGACTTTGACGTCTTCGAGAATGTCACTACTAATGTCTGCAGCACCGGAAACTACGATCTCAACACTATTATCGGTCACTCTGGATTCTTTTTACATTTCACTTCTCTCCCCCAACACAAAAGGTTCTTATTTCTTATAGGGGGTGATCATGTATTTATCTGGCAAATAAGTACCTCACTTAACCTCTGTGGTCCCAAAAATGATTTATTCAACACAAATATTGGTCGCTTTTTTTATTATGTTTACCTGTTCTACATTCCCACCCTTACCCCAGGGATGCCAGAGGTATATTATCTGTAATGTGGACTGATTGTAAATTTACAAAGCACCAGGGTCGCTCCTGTCCATCCCAGCGCCACCGAAAAGTATGATTTCGAAACTTCTTTTGGATTTTTCCATTATTTTTACATGTCATCCCCTTCTCACCCCCTCCCTAGAGGCGCAACAGATGTCTTACTTTTACAGAGTTTGTTGTCGTTTAGTCAGTCAACTGTGTATCACGTTTGGTTAAAATTGCTCCTGACACTAGAGTTATGGCGGAATACATACATAAAACATTCCTCCCCCTATTTCATCCCCTTCGGGGTGCATTTTCGTAAAATTTATTCTTTCTTAGCGGATGTCTGCACCGTAAAAAATTTACACCGAAAAATGAACCTATCTGCCTAATTTCAAGCTTGTATTTTCTCAGATTTCGTGTTTAATCAGTGAGCGGTATTTCGTTTTTAAATATTAAGACTAGCTGAGTACCCGCAGTTTTGCTCGTGTAAATTCTGTAAAATGCCTCTAATTTTACTTTTTTATCATATCTTTGCCGTCGAAGTGAGTTGGTCCACGTCCTGACGGTGAGATACAGAGAAGGCTCTCAAGTATTTTTCTTTAATTTTTAGTTTCTTCTATATTCCTAGTTCTTCACTTTTATCGCTTTTTTCTTCTTCACTGAACTTCTCTGTGCTGAACGCTCACCCATGTTTTTGCCGTGCATGGCGACAGGGAATGGCTGTCCTGGTGAGTTAAGGTGTCCTTGCAACCCTAGAAGGGTTTACATCCAATACGCTTGCTTTAGCCTCGGTCTCATCTAGACAGGCGATCGAGGGCTAACCCTCCCTCGACCAATGTCATTCACGTCTTATTTTTGGGTCTTTGGCACGGTATAAAATAACCATTCTACCATCGTTCTTGTACCATGGCGGATGTCAACATAGAATGCCACTATTTTGCGAGGTGAGTTGCGGTGAGGATTTTACGCTTGCGTATGCCTTCTAGTGACGATTAAATACGCCAAATAGTAGAAGTCTCGATAGAAATCATGTAAGCTTTGGACATGCTTCAGCGACCACGATTGGCACGACGGTGGAGGGTTGCGTGTTTCGAAGGGCGGAGATCTTGCCTTCATTGGCGGGGTCGCGAGGAAGGATTGAACCTCTATAAAAAAATCCTCAACCCCAAGGTGTGTTGCGCGCCGATGAGGTGAATGGGTGTTGAGGACGGACACTCGCTGGCGGACGACCTCTGGAGCAACTGCCTCGCCTCAGTTGAGCGGGGCTTGGTGGCCTGATGCGGGGGTTCAACGTCGCCAGACATTTGCTTCCTCCGAACTCGTGGGTCAAAATGTAAGATTCTTGTTTTCCCCTGTCTTGCGGAGTGGGCGAGCCGCAAGGTAAGTATTACGCCTCAGGGTGTTCGAAGCGGCCGAGGGTTAACAGCCCTCCTGCTTCACAAACAAAGGATTAGAAACAGAACATTTTTCATGAAAATGTTTATATTGTTATGTCACGTATACACGGGACACTTGAAAAAGTATCCCCGTTCTATATTTACAATGAATTGAAGGGTTTAGTTGGAACGCTGAAATCAATTAAAAGGTTGCGTAATGGATCAATGCTGTTGGAAACCAACACCAACAAGCAAGCGTTGGCACTTTTAAAATGTACTTCGTTGGGAGAGTTACCTCTGAAGTGCGAGTTCCATGCTGCGCTTAATCGCAGCAAGGGGGTCGTAAGTTGCAGGGACATTATTGATATGGCAACAGAAGAACTAGTTGTAGAATGGGAGGCTGACCACGTAGTTGAGGTTAGTCAGATCATGAGGAAGGTAAATGGTATTCTGGAGAAGACCAATTCCTTTAAAGTTACATTTGACTGTCCTAAACTACCAAAGAAACTGAAGGCTGGGTGGCTGAACCTGACGGTCCGTCCCTTTATACCAAATCCTCTGCGCTGTTATAAGTGTCAAAGCTTTGGACACACGACAACATCGTGTAAGGGACGTAATACCTGTGGAAAAAAGGAAAGGAGGCACACAATCCCGGCGTTTCATACCCAGGGCATCCTAAGTGCATTAATTGCACAGGCAGTCACCCGGTATGGAGCAGGGAGTGTGTCGCCTTTCTTTTAAGAAAAGAAAGTGCAGGAAATTAAAACTACGGAGAAGATCCCGTACGGTGAAGCGCGGAAGAAATACCGGGTTTTACACCCTGTATTTTCTACCAGTTACTTCACCTCAACCAAGACTCCAAAGCAGATGAAAAACGTATCTGTTCAGGCCGATTTCACTGACGTGTCTACGACAACGTCGTGCACACGTCAGTGCAAATGCGGCAAGAAAAATGACTCAGCCCTTCCTGAGAAACCTAAAACAACACCAACTACAACTCCATCTACTACAAAAAAACCAAGTAGTAATGAACCTACTGCAACAAAGACGCAGACAAAGCCTGGTTCTAGGGCTAAACCCCTGAACCCATTTCAATTACCAATCAAAAAATCGCACAGACATAGAAAGAACGTCTCTGTGCTTTCTTCGTCGGAGTCAGAACGTGTATTGTCCGACGGTGACGCGGAAATACACATTCACGAACCTGACCTCGGCGGTTCGAAACAGTAATGGCTTCCATACTTCAGTGGAAACCTTAATGGCTATAGAACTCAACGTGAAGAGTTACAACTCTTAGCGCGTCGTAATCCGATCTGTATTTGCCTGCAAGAGACACACCTTTCACCAGAACACTCACCCTCTCTGCGAGGATACAGCAACTTCAGATATGACGACACAACGAGATATCGAGCGAGAGGTGGAGTTACCGTGTTTGTTAGAAACACTATCCTCTGCTCGCCTGTTCTCCTACAAACACACATTCAGGCTATAGCAGTCAAAATTCATAGTGAACCATCTATGACCATGTGTTCTATATATGTTCCTCCGACACGAGATTGTTCGGAGACCTCCCTCAGAGATTTAATTCATCAGCTCCCTCGACCGTTCCTCCTCCTTGGAGATTTCAACGCCCACAGTGTACTGTGGGGCTCGTCGAGCGATTGCCCCAGGGGCCGACTGCTGAATTGTCTCTTTGAGCGGGAAGATTTATGTCTACTGAACACCGGGGAGATGACCCACTTCGCATTTGGTACGGTGACATAGTGTGCTATAGACCTATCAGTTTGCTCTCCTGAAGTTGCTGATATCTATCAATGGAAGGTTGAAGACGATCTGCATGGTAGCGACCATCATCCTATCTGGTGGTCCTTGCAGGAACGTGCGACTATTCCCGAAAGCAAGCCACAGAAATGGATTCTCAGTAAGGCTTATTGGACACAGTACCGTTCCCTGTCTGTCTTCAGAAAAACGGGTATTGTCCAAGAGAGGGTCGACCATCTGCCCCAGGTGATTCATCACGCCGCTGATGAATGCATTCCAAAAACATCTTATGTTTCCGCAAAGACCTCATGTCCTCTGGTGGAACGACAAATGTCGGTCCGTCATTCGGGCAAGGCGAAGAGCATTGCGGAGATTTAAGGCTAGTCCATCTCCGGAGAACCTCGCCGCATATCGGATTGCTAGAAGAAAAGCGCGCAGAACTATCAAAGAATCCAGATCCACCTCCTGGAAAGAGTTTCTAAGCACCATTAAGAGAACAACATCGTCCACTAAACTATGGGAGTCAATCCGAAAGATATCGGGAAGGTATTCTCGAGTCCCAATATCTGGACTCAATTATCAGGGTCGGATTCTCACCAACAACAGAGAAATTGCATCAGTGATGGCTGAATACTTTGCTGACCTGACATTTACAGCAAACTGCGATCCTGATTTCAGGAGAATAAGGGATACAGCAGAGAGCACATCTTTTGACTTTCGTTCGACCAACTGGGAACCCTACAACACTTCCTTCTCTATGTGGGAACTTGAGTCAGCTCTAGTGACTGTCCACGACACTGCTCCTGGCTCTGATTCAATTCATTATGAGATGCTCATACAACTATGTCTAGAATCGAAAGAATACCTTCTAGATATCTTTAATCTTTCATAGTCCGAAGAAGTATTCCCTAATTCGTGGAAGGAAGCAACGCTTATCCCTGTACTAAAACCAGGTAAGGACATAACGACCATCAGTATTTATCGAAGCATTGCCTTGACAAGTTGCTTTGGTAAAACTGGAGAGAATTATCAACCGACGTCTCGTCTGGTATCTTCAACGGCATGAATTGCTGAGTCTATCTCAGTGCGGTTTCAGGAATGTCCATTCCACCCTGGACAACGTACTTCTCCTGGAATCAGCAATTCAAGATGCTTTCGTCCGAAGACAACATCTCATCGGAATATTCTTTGACATCGAGAAGGCTTACGATACTCCTTCTCCAAGAGAGCGGTGTTTCTCAGGGCTGTCTTGAGTGTGACCTTATTTGCAGTGGCCATAAACAGCATAACGTCTGCTGTAAAGAATCCTGTTTTACACTCTCTTTTTGTCGATGACTTTGCTATCTTTTGTTCATCACAGAGTGTCACAGGTGCGGAGCGACAAATCCAACTCGTCCTTAATAGATTATATCACTGGTCGAAAACGACAGATTTTCGTTTCTCTGCTGAGAAAACACGCTGTGTTCTTTTCAGTAGGAGACCAAACCTTCTGGTAGAACCTCACCTCACCCTGGGGAACAACGTTCTAAAATTCTACCCATTTGTAAAATTCTTAGGTCTAATCTTTGATCAGAGACTAAATTGGATTGAACATCTGACAGACCTAAGAGCATAAACATTAAAGTTTCTGAATTTATTATAGTGCTTGAGTAGCAGGGTACGGGCTGCTGATCGCCACACCCTGCACCAGTTTTATCGAGCATTAATAAGATTTCGGCTCGATTATGGCTGCGTTGTATATAGCTCTGCTCGTACAAGCTATTTAAAGAAATTGGATAGTGTCCACCATGCAGGAATTCGACTAGTACCGGGAGCCTACCGCACTAGTTTCATTCCGAGTTTGTATGCCGAGAATGGCGAACCATCTCTTTACCTCCGGCTGCAACTCCTCATTCTACGACAATTTGCCACGTGCTAATTTTACCAGACAATCTGGTGCACAACGCGGTTTTTCATCCTTCCTCTTCTTCCATCCCTTTCTACAACAACAGACTACTGAGTGCTACGCCATATTAAGAGCATTGCGATCAACAAAGTGCTCCCGCGGATCACATTTCCTGATTTGTTCTGATTCGCTGAGTGCCCTTCAAGCAATCCAGAACATGTATCCAGCTGATAAGCTGATCCAGAACATCCAGGATGTACTTTTCTCACTGCAAAGTGATGGAAAGAGCATAAAGTTTTGCTGGGTTCCCGGCCCCGTGGGTTTCAGAGGAAATGAGAAAGCACACGATTTCGCAAAGACGGCATGCCTCAAGAATCGCGTGGATTTCTCCACGATTCCAAAACGAGATCTCCTAAATTCCGTCAAGAGAAGGATTCTGAGTGAATGGAGCAATGAGTGGTTAGCTGTTGAAAGGAATAAGCTCCGACTTATCAAATCTTCTGTTAAGTCATGGAGCAGTTCCTGTAGGCCAGCCCGGCGCGACGAGGTCTTGCTGACCCGCCTGCGCATAGGACATTGTCCTCTCACTCATAGGTATCTCTTACTACTTGATGATGAACCCATTTGTGAGGAGTGTAGCTGTTCTCTGACAGTGCGTCATCTACTAACTGATTGCAGAAGATACTCAAGTATACGGAGACAAATTGGTCTGGCTGCAGATTTACCAACCATTCTCGGGAATGAAACGGTTAATGTTAATAAAGTATTGAATTTTATGAGTAGATCGGGGCTCCTCCCTCAAGTTCTCGGGAGGGTTTAAAATTTGCATTCCCTTTTCATTTTTATTGTCTTCTTTGTTTTCATCGTTCGTTTCTGTAATTCAAAAATATGATATTTAGAAAATTGTTTTCCTTTTTTGCGAAATAATGTATTGGTATTCTGTTTTCTTTTCTTCTCTTTCTTCTTTCTATTTAGATATTTGTTGATTTCAGGAGGGTTTTTTAGTGGGTATGGTCGAGATATTCGTCGAGTCCCACACACGGGGAAGAGAAAGTACGGCTCTGGTGCAAAACTGCTTTTTTCCCTACTTGCATGGGCTCTAATGACCTCGATGTTGACGAGCCCTAAAGCCCCATTGAAAAATCAATAGAAATCATTCTATTTGTGTAATATTGTACTTAAGATTGAAATACACATGAAAATTTGTCAAGACCCATTGCAAACAGTGTCAATGAGTAAACGGTTTGAGTTTTCAAAGGTTAGACTACCTTCCTTGATCTGTGTATTCTGTGATCAGTGTATTTCTTGGTCAGTAGGGCCAACCTTGAATTACTGAAAAGTGGCGCCATCTGGACGGTTGATATGCGAACTATATGCATGTAGAGACGGACCGAAGGAAAAGTATACATGAGTGACCCGCTGAGGACGTTAGTCTCTATGGACCAGACGGTTACCATGTGAAAAATATACGCCAGAGCAACCATAGTGGACAATCCCGAATTCAAGGAAAAGGTCCTTGTTCTGTATTATGGACGTATTTCGGGAACGGATGGAATTTTTTGAATCGGGTAAAAAGTGTATGGAACCATAACGTGGCGGGACGATGGTAAATTAGTTTTTTAGAAATATTTTGGATCAAGAATTTCGAAAAATAGACACGTATAACTTTAATGTGAAAAGACTTTAGCACCATACCTGTAACTCTTGCTAACTGGAATATATTGTATTAAGCTGGGAAGGATACATCCTTCGATTTACCGCTAGAAAGGGTTCGAAACAAATGGATGTGGAAGATGTATTTAGTGGTCACTCGTCCTGTGGGGAGAGTAGTGTGACGAGTGCTTACGGGACAACTAAAGAAGAGGATGTGATTGCGACACGGTCAAAGCCATACAGGAAGATCGGGGCTAATGAAAAACGCACTGTGGAGCATATTTATGATGAGATCCTCTTAATAATGAAAGAAAATACGTTTTACCGGGTGGCAAGGAAAACAGAAAAAGATGAGGGGCTACTCGATTGAATGCCTAAAACACGTAGCAGATATGGAGATGACGCGCTTACAGATGGACACGACACGCGATACTAGTAAAAAATTTAACATTTCTGTTCCCCAAACGGATGGAATTATTCTGCATATATTGGAGGAGCGTCTTGTCGGCATTATCGACGATAGGATGAATCTGCTAACTGAGAAAGTGGATAGGGATCATCTTCGCTTTGACTGGTCGTTAGCTGAGAGCTTCTCAAAACTAGGTCGAGTGTTCGAATGTATCCCAAGAAATTGGTCGCACGTTACCGATGTTGGGGCAATAGAGCGGTGAGTGGATGCGGCGTTAAGGGATAAGGTACTTCCAGCTCTCGCTGATGTGTGGACAGAGACGCGCTTACTGGGGAATCGATTCGGAGGATGGCTCTACAGCGCGCTGAGACATAGTTCAATACTGCAGCAAGAGCAAAAAAGGGAGAAAGTTATGATCGTGGATAAAAAATGTTGACGATACTGTTGACTTACAAAGTGCTGTGAATGTCAGTTTATAAACAACACGAAAAATACGAGTCGGGAATATTCTACTAGAAAATACCGATGATCGAAGCTATGCAAAAATTCGTGAGACAATAGTCATCTAGGCATTATCAGGAAATACCTCTAAAAAAGTGAAGCCTAAGATAATAGTTTTTTCTTGGGGCTGTACGGCTCGCTGACATCGAGGTTATTAGAGTCCTCCTAAGATATTAGCGTGTGATATACAAGACGGGGAAAAGCGATTTCTTTGCATCGCTATGGGAGCAGATGTCGATCGAACCAGGCGCCGAGATAAGGATACATCGAAAGATACGGAGGAAAGATACGACGTCTCGGCATTGGATACTGGACTCTATCGTAAATTAATGGTAGACAAGAAGATACGCGTTTTATACATGTAATACCGAATAGCAGACTATGTCGAACCCTTGCATTATCAGTATTTAAGATTTGGTCACGTGGCCAAGAACTGTAGAGAAAGACGACACACGTGCCATTGTGCGGAAAAAGGTCACTGTTTTGACATGTTCCCGTAAGGATGATCTAGCAAAATGTGCGAACTGTTTGCGCAAAGGTCGGGAAGCAAATCATTCTGTTCGTAATACTAATTGCAAATAATACTGCCGCGTTAGAGGGAGAAAGTTGTCAGCAAAAAATCATGGTGATTAATGTACAAAAAATGATCGTACAAAGATGATATATAGGGATGACAGATGGTTGATTATGTACAGACAAATAATAACGAGATATGTCTTCTCCAAGAAACATGTACTAGATACGGGAAAATTGTTAATGTACCACCTACCACAGATTAATATATAAAAAAGGAGAATCTGCAATTACGATAACAATTACAACGATACACGAATTGGAGCACTTAGAATTTACATCTCGCTACATACAAGTGGTTACGTTAACAAAAGAGAATATTACTGTTATGGTTATCAACGTATATGTTAAGTATGCCAGCAAATTAATTGGATACTTAATAGAGTGCAGCACATAATCCGTAATAATAAAGATAAAGAGATATATGTTGAGGGAGAACTTAATGGACGATCGCTTTTATCCCCATACAGTAAAGTAAATAACAAGAGAGGAGAGAAAATTATGGACATGATACTACAATGCGATTTAACTACAACGATTGCAACGGAAAATGGTAATTCAATAATAGATTTGACTTTACAAGGACGAACAGGTTGGTGTTTCAATCAGGATATATAAAAAGTGATCATTCAGTCATTCTTCACAATAGAGGAAATAGAGTAGGTTTATATTCAACCACAATGTATGTATAACTATAGGAGGGTTAATTGGCCAAAATGTCTTACCATGATACGGACACAGAGATCATATTTGAATCAGGATGAATCAAAGGATGTTGATCGAAGAGTCTTAGCAGTGCAGCGTGATATTATTATGACAATACCACCACATTGTAGACTACACTGCACATTGTAGAAATAACATTGGAAAAGAAGGGAGTTTGACGAAAGCGTCGGTAGTACCAGAGGCAAAAAAAGGTACATGTGAACGGGAAAAAGCGCGTTTTGAGTATACAGCACAATTGAAGAATTACCGCAAACAAGTAAGACTGAAAAAAACGCGAATACTGGCAGAAATTTATGGAAGAGAGTGAGACAAAAAATATATGGGGCATATTTTATCTTCTGGGACGAGACAGATTACGGAGCAAGGTCGAATGACAAAGCATGGAGCATGATTGTACCTACAACTCTGATTGATTAACAACCGGTATAGATATTGTAGAAGCGGTTTTAGATTGTGGGTCGTCGCAAATTATGGAAAAGCGAAAATATATTTTTGAAGCTTTACAAAATCAAGAAAGAATTACGGTTTCAGAGGTGCAGGATATCATAAACTTGATGAAAATGGGGAAGAGCCCAGACTCTGATAAAATTACAACAAACATGATAAAACGAATGTCCTTTAGATATGTACACGAGATCACGGCTATATTTAATACATGTAAACAAATCGGATATTTCCCACGTGCGTCGAAAATAGGCGACCTACATTTATTTACGAAACCATGGAATAAAGATCCAGAATTAGCTTCTGCGTACCGTACAATAATCTTATTACCAGTTATTGGTAAAAAATGTTCGACAAACTACTTGAACGAGAAATCCGACAACAATGGCAGGTAAAATAAGTGACAAACAGTTCGGATCTGTAAAGGGTAAAGAAACAGAGGATGCTTTACGACATCTTATGAACGATATGGACTGTGATAAAAACAAATATAAATTATTGATCTTTCTTAACTATGAAAAAGCGTTCGGTAGTGTAACCTGGAAGATTCTGTTGGGAGAATTGCGAAAAAAAGGCGTCGAGAAACGTAAACTGAATTTAGTGCAGGACTATTTACGAGATCGCTATATGCTGTTAGAAATAGGAAATGAGGTATTGCGTCGTAAATTGAAAAAGGGATGCCCTCAGGGGAGTCATCTTGGCCCCTTGTGTTTAATTTGTATGTGATTTTAAATGTATTAGACTGTTTGGATAGGGATCATTTACATAATACCGCGTATGTAGATGACCTGGTGGTTCTAGTCAGCGGAAGTAGCTGAAGTCTTAGGTAAGCTGTACAGTTCCAGTTCCAATATGGAATTGACAATATCTGTAAGTAAAACTGTAGGGATGGTTCTTGGGCAAAGGGCTACTACGTCGAAACGATACTCAATTGTGAAATTTGGCGACTACGTATAGTTGACCAGATGAAATATTTGGGGGTGGCCCTAGATGATAAATTGCCATTCAACAAACTTGTGACCTATTTGCGCGCAAAAATAATGAAGATGGTTTATGGTTTACGTCGCTTGGGGACCTATTTGCGCGCAAAAATAATGAAGATGGTTTATGGTTTACGTCGCGTGGGGATGAATAAACAAAATTTATCTTGTAAAAACTTACAACTCTATAATGTTACCATGGTACGTATTATGACCTATGGAAGTACTGTATGGGGTAAACGCATGAAGACGAAGCATTTTGGACGCAAAATATCTAGCATCCAATGCCTAAGCCTTATATTTTGGTTTGGCGGTTACAAAAGCGTAGCGACAAAATCCATTGTAGTCCTATTAGGATTTTTACCAATAGATTTACATATGCATGAGTATGTCTTGCGATATGTTCGGCGAAACCATACGGTACATATCGATGAAGTATCACATGCTTTTCTGTTAAGAAGGGGTGGTGGAAAACGATCAGGCGCAAACTCTGGGAATCTTGGCAGTTGAGGTGGAATGGAGCCAGTAAACGGAGAGGATTGTATGGTTTTTTACCGAATGTACATTATGCGGTTAAAAATAAAAAATTGTTTACTCCACAAAAAATCATTGATAGAAGAATTGACTGGGAATGAAGATAACAATGCGTGCGGCTGTAAGAGGGGACTGAGGAGTGATCCAGAATGTATGTGCAGACAAGAAGAAGAAAATAGTGCCCACATATTGTTTGATTGCCCGTACTATGGTCAAGATCGTGCGGAATTGTATGGAGAAATTAAGAGAAAAGGGCTTTACGTATGGGACGACTTTTCGCGGTTTAAAAGTACGCAACCTTTATACAATGCAACAACGGCATACATAGAAAAAATATCCCTGTGTCTACCCTGGCACCCTAGTGGCGTGTCCCCTTGCTGGACTCCGTGATGGGTGGGTAACACGGGCATAAAACGAACCATACGCATGGAAAATAACGCATAACTTTGCGGAGCGCAAGGGAAGTCACAGACCCAAAGTCTTCGAAGCGGCCGAGGGTATCACAGTCCTCCTATTTCAGAAGACAAAATTGAAAAGAAACAACATTCCTCACGAGAATGTTTTCATTGTAATGTCACGTATGGACGGGGCTTGTGAAAAGGTATCCCCGTTCTATATAAAATGTTAGAAGGACTAGTAGGAAATCTTAAGACCCTAAAGAGACTGCGGAATCGGTCAATGCTATTGGAAACTAAAACCAACAAGCAAGCATTGGCCCTTTTTAAATGTTCAATGTTGGGAGAATTCCCTATCAAGTGTGGGCTCCACGCTGCGCTTAACCGAGGCAAGGGAGTGATCAATTGCAGGGATATTATGGACATGCCTTGTAATATATGGATAAGGAATGGGAAGCTGACCTCGTGATAAAGGTCAGTTAGGTCACGAGGAAGGTTAGTGGCGCTCCTGAGAAGACCGCCTCCTTCATCGTGACATTTCACTGTCTTAAACTGCCTCGTAATCTAAAAGCTGGATGGCTAAACCTGCCAGTGCGACCCTTTATTCGTAATCCTCTGCGTTTTTTTAAGTGCCAGAGGTTCGATTCACGACAACATCGTAAAAGGGCCATGATACCTGCCGGAAGGGGGTATCATGTCCAGGGCCTGCCAGGTGCATTAATTGCTCAGACCGCAACACCATATGGAGCAGGGAATGCGTCTCCTTTCGTGAAGAAAAGAAAATACAAGAAATTAAGACAACCGAAAAGTTCCCGTACGGTGAAGCACGAAAAAAACACTGGGCTTTACACCCAGTATTTTCCACCAGTTACTCCACCGCAGCAAAGACTGCTGTAGTATAGAAAAACGTTTCCATCCAGGTAGATTGCACTGGTCTGCCTAACACAACGTTGAGCACATGCCAGTGCAATTGTGGGAAGAAAGTTCTTCGAGTTGTTCCCGCGAAGCCAAAAACTTTAGCGAAACCCAGTCCTTCTTCAACACAGGAAAAAACGCAGTGTTAAATTATCTCGAGCATGTTCCAAACAACAGACGAAAAGGAAGCAGGGTACCGGGGCAAAACCCCTTCACCATACCGATTTTTTAAAACAACAACACCGTCATGCAAATCGCGGAGAATTAAAAAGAACGTCTCTGCCCTTCCTTTTGAGTTGGATTGTGTATTGTCCGACGGTGATGCGGAAATGTTGTCAGGAGCCCGACCTAGAAGGTTCCAAATCGTAATGGCTTCCATACTTAATGACTATACAACTCAACGTGATGAGTTACAGCTCTTAGCACGTCGCTGTCCGATATTTATTTTCCTGCAAGAGACACTTTTTACAAGAAAACTCTCCCTCCCTGCTGGGATACATCAGCTTCAGATATGAGGACTCCACGGGAGATAGAGCAAAAGGTGGAGTTGCCATATTTGTTAGAAACACTATCCTCTCCTCACCCGTTCTCCTACAAACACAAATCCAGGCTATAGCAGTCTAAATTCACATCATACCAGCTATGACCGTGTGTTCGATATATCTTCGTCCGACACGAGATTTCTCAGAGATCTAATTCACCAGCTCCTTCGACCATTCCTCTTCCTCGGTGATATCCACGCCCACAGTGTACTGTGGGGTTCTTCTAACGATTGCACCACAGGTGAACTGCTCAATTATATCTTTGAGCATGAAGATTTGTGCATAATGAACGCCGGGGAGACGACCCACTTTGCGTTTGCCACGGGGTCATGGTCTGCTATAGACCTGTCAATTTGCTCTCCTGAAGTTGCTGATATCTTCCAATATAAGGTAGAAGACGATCTGCATGGTACGGCCATCTTCCTTTTTGGTTGTTCTTGCAGGAACGTGCGACTGTTCCCGAATGCAAGCCACAGAATTGGATTCTCAGAGGCAAATTGGACACACTACCGTTCTGTCTGTCTTCAGAGAAACGGGAAGTGGCCAAGAGAGGTCGACCCTCTGACCCAGGTGATTCATCGCACCGCTGCAGAATCCATTCCGAAAACATGTATGTTTCCGCAAAGACTTTATTTCCCCTGGTGGAACGTCGCATGTCGTACAGCCGTTCGGGCGAGGCTGAGAGCATTGCCGATATTTAAAGGTAGCCCTTCTCCGGAAATCCTCGCGGCTTATCGGATTGCTGGAGCCAAAGCGCGCAGAACCATCAAAGAATCCAAATCCACCTCCTGGAAAAAGTTTCTAAATATAGGAGTCAATCTGAAAGATATCTGGAAGGTATTCTCGAGTCCCAGAATCTGGACACTATTATCGGGATCAGGTTCTCATCAACAACAGAAATGGCAACAGTGATGGCTAAATACTTTGTCTATCTATCCTCTACAATAAACTGCGATCCCAATTTTGCAAGCAAAAGGGAAATAGAGAGCACATCCTTTGACTTCCGTTTACGAACTGGAGACCCTACAGCTCTTCTTTTTCTATGTGGGAACTTGAGTCAGCTCTAACGACAGCCCACGACACTGCTCCTGGCCCTGATTCCATTCACTATGAAATGCTCAGACAAGTCAGTCTACCAACGAAAAAATTCTTTCTGGATCATTCACGGTCCGTGTGAGTATTACCGAATTCTTAAAAGGAAGTAACGCTAATCCCCTGATTAATCCCGATAAAGACAAGACAGCCATCAGTAGATATCGAAGCATTGCCTTGACGAGTTGCGTCGGTAAAACTGGAGAAAATTATAAGCCGACGTATCGTCTAATATCTTGAAAGGCATAACTTGCTGAGTCGATCTCATTGTGGCTCCAGGAAGTTCCGTTCCACCCTGGACAATTTATTTCTCCTGGAAACAGCAATTCAAGGTACCTTCGTCCGAAGACAACGTGTCAGAATATTCTTTGACATCGAGAAGGCGTATGATAATACTTGGCGTCATGGCATTTTAAAACAGTTCTGTGCTTGGGGTTTTAGAGGACATCTGCCTCTGATGTTCCAGTCCTTTTTGGATCAGTGTTCCTTCCGATACAGAATTGGAAGAGACACTTCGGATCTCCTTGTTCAAGAGTACGGTGTTCCTCAGGGTTCAGTCCTGAGTGTGACCTTATTTGCAGTGACTATTAATAGCATAACATCCGCTGTAAAGAATTTTGTCCAACACTTTTTGTCGACGATTTGGCCATCTTTTGCTTATTGCAGAGTGTCACAGGTGCGGAGCGACAAATCCAACTCGTCCTCAATTGTACCAATGGTCAATGACTGACTTTCGTTTTTCTGCTGAGAAAACGTCAGTAGGAGACCAAACCTCCTGCTGGAACCTCACCTCGCTTTGGGGGACGCCTTCTAAAATTATATCCTTCTGTGAAATTCTTCACTGTAATCATTGATTAGAGACTTAATTGGATTGAACATCTTTCTAACCTAAGAGCGAAAACGTGAAAGTCTTTGAATCTGTTGAAATGCATAGTAGCAGGGAATAGGGTGCTGATCGCTCCTCCTTGCTCCAGTTTTATAGAGCATTTATAAGATCTCGGCTCGATTATGAAAGCGTTGTATATAGCTTTGCTCGGCAACTTATTTGAAAATGCTGAATAGTGTCCACCATGCTGGAATCCGACTAGTCACGGGAGCCTACCGTACTACTCCCTTTCAGAGTTTGTATGTCGAGAGTCGCGAACCCTATCGTTACATCCGGCGACAACTACTCATGTTACGACACTTTTCCCATTTGCTTACTTCACCCGACAATCTCGTACACAACGCAGTAGTTTATCCTTCTTCTTCCATCCGTTTCTACAACAGACTGAGAGCAACATAACCATTTGGATATCTCTCCAAACAAATTTTGGAAACCTTGAATATACGCACACCTAATGCCTTAAATCAAGGTTTGAGTAAGACTCCTCCTTGGGCTTTGCTCAAGCCGAAGATTCATTGCGATATTCTACATCACGACAAGAAGAACACTCTATCCGCGATGTCGAGGGTATAGTTCCACCTAATCCTCGACAAACACCGGTCCTATATTCTTGTGTTTACTGACGGGTCGAAGCAGGCCGATGGTGTCGCCTGCTCCTTGGTGTTCCCCCGTAAGATATGTGGCTACCATCTGAGTGGCTACCCCGTAATATATTGACACTACTGAGTGCTACGCCGTATTGAGAGCACTGCGATCAACAAAGTGCTCCCGCGTATCGAATTTCCTAATTTGTTCTATGTGCCCGTCATGCAATTCAGACTATGTATCCAGCTGATAAACTGATCCAGAATTACTCCTCCCCCGTGGGAATCAGAGGAAACGAGGAAGGAGACTTTTCCGCAAAGACGGCATCGCGTGGATTTCTTCACTATTTCAAAACGGGATCTCTTAAATTCCATCAAGACAAGGATTCTGAGTGAATGGAACAATGAGTGGTTGGCTGTTGAAGAGAATAAGCTCCGACTTATCAAATCCTCTGTTAAGTCATGGAGGAGTTCCTGTAGGTCAGCCAGGTGCGAGGAGGTCTTGCTGACCCGCCTGCGCATAGGACATCGTCTTCTCACTCATCGGTATCTCTTGCGACTTGATAATGAACCCGTTTGTGAGGAGTGTAGCTCTTCTTTGACCTACTAACTAAATGCAGAAATTGCACTAGAATACTGAGACAAATTGGCCTGGCTGCAGATTTACCAACAATTCTAGGAAATGAAACAGATTTTGTTAATAAATTATTGAGTTTTATAAGTAGATCTGGACTCCTCCCACAAGTTTTCGGGGGGGTTTAAATTTTGCATTCTTCTTTCCTTTTCTCTTTCTTTTTTCTTTTTATTCTTTCTTTCCGTAGTTTGAAAATTATAATACTCAGAATTTTTAAATTTTCGATGTAATATATTGGGCAACTGTTTCCTTTTTTTCTTCTCATCTTTGTGTTTAGATATTTGTTGAATTCAGGAGGGCTTTTTAGTGAGTACGGTTGAGATATTCGGCGTTTCCCACACGGGAAGAATTACTGCGGCTTTCCCTATGGTGCGAAATTGCGTTTTTTTTCACCTGCAAGGGCTCTAATGACATTAACGTTGATAAGCTCCAAGTCCTCACAAAAAATATCATATCTTAATTGGTATTTTCTGGGAATAATATCCAGTGATGTTGGAAGTTATATTAGTATTGGTGTGTGCCCTCAACCCCTCATATTCACGGATGTAATTCTGAAAAGATTTATTTTTCTTCTTCTTCTTCTTCGGATGCATATCCACTAATGGATGTTCGCGATCACATGGTCCATTGTCTCTCTGTCACGCGCAGCCTGCATAAGCGATTGCATGCTCCGTAACTCTGTCCATTGCCTAATGTTTCGAAGCCAGGACATCTTCTTTCTGCCAGTTCTTCTTTTGCCGTCGATCTTTCCTTCGATCATCAGATGTAAAAAATTATACTTTTCGTTCCGCATAATGTGTCCCAAATAGGCGGTTTTCCTCTTCCTGATTACATTGAAGAGTTCACGTTCTCTGTTTACGCGTCTTAGAACTTCTTCATTTGTAATTCTCGCCGTCCAAGGTATTTTCAGAATTCGGCGATATACCCACATCTCGAAAGCTTCCAGGTTTTTGATAGCATTCTTTTTAAGGGTCCAACCTTCCATACCGTAAAGAAGCACAGACCAGATGTAACACTTTACAAACCTTATCTTCAGGTCAATGTCAAAATCCGTGCATGTAAGCACATTTCGGATCTTCACGAACGCCTGTCGAGCCTGTTCGATACGCCATTTTATTTCTTTGTCCGAGGACCAGTCTTCGAATAGCCAAGTACCTAGGTACTTGAACTTGTCTACTCTTTCTATGGGCATTGCATCGAATGTTATTCTGGGGTTTTCATATGCATTCAAATTTTTGGAGATGATCATAAATTTTGTCTTTTTAGGGTTAATATTCAGCCCCATGGACTTACCGTGTTCTCCAACCATATCTAGCATTCGTTGTAAATCGTCCAAATTGTCAGCTATCAAGACCGCATCGTCGGCATAGCGAATGTTGTTGATCCAGACTCCATTAACCCTGATACCAATCTCGACATCTTCCAGAGCCTCTCGAAAAATTACTTCCGAGTACATGTTGAATAAAAGTGGAGACAGCACGCATCCCTGTCGTACTCCTCTCCTAATTGGGATGGTGTTTGATACATCGGTGCCTAGTTTTACCTGTGCGATTTGGTCCCAGTACAAATTTTCAATGCATCGAATGTCTTTCTGGTCTACATCAAGTTTTTTGAGGAGCTGCATCAATTTGTGATGTTGTACTCGATCAAATGCCTTTTCGTAGTCTATGAAACATAGACATGCATCTTTATTCTGGTCGTAACAATTCTGGACGAGTACTTGAGTTGCCACTATCGCCTCTCTGGTACCCAACCCCTCTCTGAATCCGAATTGTGAGTTGCTTATGTCTCTTTCACATTTTTTGTATAACCTTTGGTGTATTATTTTTAAGAATATTTTTAGGGTATGACACATTAGACTGATGAGTCTATGTTCTCCACATTTTCTTGAATTGGTGCTCTTAGGTAAGGGAATAAAAGTAGAGCACAACCATTGTTTAGGGTATTGTCCAGTATCATAGATGACGTTGAATATTCTATGGAGTGCTGTGATACCTCTTTCATCCAGAAGCTTGAGTATCTCTGCTGGGACTTCGTCTGGACCACTTGCTTTATTGTCTTTCGAATTCTTGATGGCTTTTTCTATCTCTTCCTTGGTGATTGATGGACCGGTTAAGTTACCACTTGGTTCAGTTTGCTTTGGGGGCCTGTCATCGGCGAAAAGTTCTTCAATATATTTCTCCCAGACCATAAATTTTTCTTTGCTATCAAGAACTATCCGGTTGTCCTGATTCACCACCAAGCTTGGTTTCCGTTTTTTGTATATTCCCGCGGTCTCTTTTAACTTTTTATGCAGTTTTAGATGGTCATGCTGTTCTTGCAACAGTTCTATTTCAATGCATTCTCGCTTGAGCCAGTCGTTCTTTGCTATTCTTATCTTTGATCTTATTAGTTGGTTAATGTTTCTATACATGCTGTCACATGCGTCCTTCCTATGCTTCCGACGCTCATCCATAAGCAACAGAATTTCATCTGTCATCCATTTCTGCTTTCTGTCTCTTACCTTGTATCCCAATTGAGTCTGCATAATATTGGTTACTATATCTGTTATCCTTGTCCACGAGTCGGTTAGATCTTCTCCAATATTTGTCGCTATTGTTTGAATTTGCGAATTTATTCCGTTACTCATTTCTGCTTTAATTATTGGGTCTTTCATTTTTTCTAAAGCTAGCCTTCTCTGTGGCTTTCGATTTCTTGCACTCGACAGTGCGATTCTTATAACGGCAGTTAGCAGAACATGGTCGGAAGGTACATCTGCTCCAGGATATGTGCAAGCTCTGTTGACGGTTGAGCTGAATCTTCCGTTGATAAGGATGAAGTCTATTTGATTCCGTACAGTATTCTGTGGCGAGTCTGCTGGGGATTTCCAGGTGTAGAGGCGGCGAGGGTGAAGTTGAAACCATGTGTTTGTGATTCTCATGTTCTCTTCTTGGCAAAACTGTACAAGTCGATCACCTCGTTCGTTCCTTGAGCCAAGACCATATGGTCCAATTATGCTTTCAAAGCTGTTATTGCCGACCTTGGCGTTAAAGTCTCCCATAACTATATTTATTCGAAGCACCTTTTTCCCATCTCGCACTCTTAAGGTGAAATTTTGTAAACTCTCTTGGCGGACATTTTTGAAAATTTTTGTTGTATATATTTTTTGTGTAATATATATTCCCCACCTCTAGGGTTGTCGTGCATCTTATGTGGTCTGAAGAATAGATAATGCCATTGCAAATACGATTAATCATTTAGAATACACTATAACCATGTACTCGTTTGTATTTTTTAAATATTTTTTTACGTTTCTCTTTTCGCCTCCAGCTCTAATAATACATTGCTATTGATATCTTGAACATAACGGCATGTGTTGTTGAAACATCTAGTCGACCCTTAGACTAAGTATCAGACTCAATTTTTTTTAAAATATTTCAACATTAGTTTCCAATTTATTTCCATAAACCCATTTCCACCCCACGGTGCTAGTGGTGTGTTTGTTTCTTTAGAGCTAAGTCAGGCTTAAACGATATCGAGATTTCACTACCAACTCAGGGACGTCGAAGATTATGGATTCGCTACTGGTATTTCAAGTACAATATATCTTTCATAGTATCCCCTTCCCTAGGGGTGCTAGAGTTTATACGGGCTGATTGTGGACTTTGACGTCTTCGAGAATGTCACTACTAATTTCAGCTGTACCGAGAACTACTGTCTCATTACTAATATCGGTCACTGGATTTTTTTTATTTCACTCCTCAGCCCCAGCACAAAGGGGGATTATTCCTTATAGGGGTGATCGTGCACTTATGTTTTAGAGGGGATCAGTTAACTTCAGCGGTCCCAAAAAGATTTATTTAGCACCAATAATGGTCGTTTTTATTAAGTTTACCTGTCTTTTGTTCCCACCTCTACCTTAGGTATACTAGCAGTATATTGCCTGCATTGTGGACTGATTGTTAATTTAGAAAGTATCTGTGACGTCCTTATCCATCCCAGCGATACCGAAAACTATTGTTTCGAATCTAATATCGGATTATCCCATTATTTTACGAGTCATCCGCTCCCTAAGGGTGCAAGGGATGTTTTACCCGCATAATGCTTGTTGTCATGTAGTCAGTCGTCTGTGTATCAAGTTTGGGTGAAATTGCTCCAGACACTCTTAGTGTTATTGTGGGATACATATATAAAATATTTTAACCGTTATTTCACCCTTTCGTAAAATCGTGTCTTAACAGATGTGTTCTCCCTAAAACCTATCTGCGAAATTTCAAGATTTTAGTCTGTAGTTTCTGCGATTTCGTTTTTAGTCTGAGAGTAGTATTTCTAAGTGTTATAGTAGTACTTTTTTTGTTAATTTTTGATAATTTTGTGCAAGCATTTGTCAAAAAATAGCATTTTCTCTTAAATAATCTGTACTATAGATTAAATAAATTACACTTTATTCCGGCATTGCGTTATAATTTGATTGCTTTCTCTTCTAAAACATAACTTAATATGATCGCCTTGGCATCAGCTGTTGGAATAGGGGACATTTTTATATTTTTATTGTTGTATTTGTAAATGGGAAATGTCGCGTGCTATTGAAGCTTATTTACACGGAGCGATAGGAGTTAGGAGTTGAGTGGTAGTTCATTGTTGGTAGGTGGGCCGGTTGGCTGGGTGTACCAACAACTTGGCCCACGTGGAGGGGTTAGTAGATGTAGTTAGTAATAGTTAGAGTTATTGATACTATGAGGAGTTGGGTAGAGGAAGGAAGGTTTGCTTTTCAGAAGTCACAACTATATTAACAGGAACATAAATGTGAAAAGCTACAAATTTTCTGGCCCCATCGGAAATCGAACCCGTAATGACTTGGTGATGAGCGACAACACTACCATCTGCGCCACCGCTGGGGCAATAGGGGACTTGGGCAACCAATGAAAACGTTAGGACCGCCTACTATGGTGGGAGGCTCTGTGGTGGGAGGCATTAGGGTTGGGAAAAAATAAAGCTAAGGCAACACATATGGCAAGCCTTGCCAAAGAGTCATCGGCAAATATTTGCTTTCATGATTTACCTCCCGTTGCCTCAATGATGCATCAGCGGAAAAGGCTGGCCTTATACATGCCAAACCTCGCCAAAGAGGAATCGGCAAATATTTGCGGACACATAACTTTCAAATGTTTGAAACGCAAACTTTTAAGTTACTTGTTTCGTCTCCGTTTAATTTGTTCATATTGGGATTCATATTATTTTAAAAAAGTAGTCGTTACTGGTACCTTTTTGTTGCAGTTAGTATTAAATCAAAATTCGTGAAATACGTATATTTAACCTATTGGTAAGCAATACCGGAACAATTTTCGGAGGTTTATTGCAATAGGTATTAATAGTAGGGAATAGGTATTAGTAATAATGCCTCCTAATGTAACAACAAAATTTCATAGCGACATTAATAGCTTAAACGCACGTGGCATGCTGAGTTAGAAAACAATGTTATAATTATAAATCCAGTGAATATTATTTGATGCTAATATAACTGTTTTCATTGTATACTTATTGCTCGTAATATATCCCCACATATTTGCTTACATACAGACTTGATTGAATTACGATATAATTTTTACGCGCTATTGACGTTCTTCGACGAATGTATAGCGAAATCGCCAAGGAAGGCGGCTCCTTTGTCTTGGACTCGGGGCGGGTAGGTCCTTGTCGTTCGCATCGACCAGCTTTCCAATACCTTCCAGCATCGAATATTTGACTATCCTTGCCAATGGGAAAGCGGTCACACCACTCGCCAATGATCAACTTTGGAAGGTACTTGGCAATGATTTCCATGAGTGTGGCCTAGGCTTCACACGAATCCGAGAGGCGAGTGGGGTAGTTTATCGTAGTTATAAGGTTGAAGGAGTCGATAGGCGCCCGAACAGGGGGTGTGTTTGGCTGGGAAATGTGTGGTGTGCACGTGCGAAAATTATATCTAATATATTACTCATAGAAACGTCTCTGATAGGCCACAATTCTACAAGTTTCTCGGTAGAGGAGAAGACATGGTCCGTAAAATCCCAAGAGCGGGATGGAAGGGCCATCGGGATAACCATATGACTAGTTCTTGACCTCCAATTGTCTCTCTGTGAAGCCCCTTTTATCACCCCTCCTATAGCGTGGTCCTTATACTTGAGTTCGTAGTGATATAAATCTATTCTTACTACGATTACTACTAATACAATTACGCCCTGGATAACTCGATGGGTAACCTCGGTGCACCAGCGAGATTTGCATTGGTCGGCAAATAAATTCCCCCAGAATGACCAGACTGATCTAAATCGGTGGATTTTAAATTATTAAAAAAAGAAATATTTTTATTCCACGACCTGAGAGCCCGACCAGCAGCACGGTTAGAAAAACAGTTTTACCGAAATAATACCTTACTGAATTAATAGCTTCTATCAGTACAAGTATTCACTGCAATTTGACTGACATAAAATATAAAAGAAATTAAATAAATTCCCTTGAAATGTTCTTAAATAAAATATACCTAACAGCTGACACAGTATACAAACATACAATAGAATAAGTAAAACAAAACAAATTGGTTCATTGTTTCACAGTTACGTAATTCGTTCAACAAAACATTTATTCATGAAATAATTCAATAAATAATACTGATTCAAATAATGAAAATCATACTAAATTGACTCAAGCATTGATTAACCTGAACATTATTTACTCAAAATAAATTATAAAATACTTGTAACATTGGAACATGAAAATTTACAGTGTTAACTAGCCAAAAACACTGATCGCATAATTAAGTCATTTCAGACAAGAAAAAGTTCTCTACGACTCGTAGATCGACGATACGGCACCGTACACTTGACTCGTATACCTTGTGTCGTCTTCCGCGCTCCTTCTCGGTCGTAGCGTTGACGTATGTCAAGTTGCTGATTCTCGTGAGCAGCACCGCTTGCCATAATTCAATTCTTAAGCTCGAGAATTTTATCGATTGAATCGTACAAGTCTTTGACGAAAATAAAAGTCCCTTTTAAAACTTTCTGATCTCCGAGCAGCGTTTGCACACGTGCCCTACATCTAATTTAACAACGCGTACATTTTATTACTGCGCTACTACAGCTTCTTGTCACCAAAAGGGTTCGTAAGAAAGAGAGCGTTCTTCTCAGCTGTCTTGCATTGCGCAGTGCAAGCGGGGACGGCTGCCTGTCTCTGATTGGGGAATTCTTGACGCGCTTGAAGCACTCAACAGTGTGTCCCGACAGGCTCGACACTCCGTCTCCATAGCAAAACCTGTCCATCACCGCGCGCAGTTTAAATGCACTGAGCGCAATTAAAATCAGCTCATCACTTCATTGGGTAAACTAATTGTTCATCTCAATATCATATTATATATTCCTCTTTATCCCCCAAGTCTGAATTTCGTCATATTGCATTGTACGCCGACAATTTTCTGTACTCTCTAACACTTATCTTTCCATTTCTCTTTGAACTTCGTAGGAATTTCCATTTCGTGCCTTATTTGCGCTTGACTCGTGTCCTAAAGTAGTAGTGATCTTTTTCGTTCCGTGACATCAATATTCCTTTGTAATTGTCTTTTCTTTTTTTACTTGTACGCCACAGTTATGTCGCCTGTATTTTCATTTACTACGTAAAATATACTAAGTTCGTATTTCGAGTCTTTGTTGGATCCTCTTTTCCGTTCGTTAACATGAAAATGATTATACAATTTGACTGTAATTTTAATTACAACTTGAATAATTACTTTAATTTTTAGAAAAGCATTATCATAATGTTTATTATAAATGAGACAATCGCGAAAATATTACATTTGCTTTCTCTTAAATCAATAGTTTTGAAGATAATAGGCAACAAGTACACATAATAATCACTGACATATTGGAGGAAACATTTGGTTTCTCCGTCGTCAGTCCGGAAGATACTGAAGAAATTTTTCGTTTTCTGGTTTTGTTGACCGACCTTCAGAGAGAAGGGAGGGAAAATCCGATATTGGTAGAAATTTTTAATGATTAGAATGTTATTTGCCATTATGATGAAATTTAAAAATAAATTCTTGCGTGTATGCAATATATTTATCTACTAGTCCGACGTTCCGACAGCGAACGCTATCTTCAAGTCTTAGTTGACCCTAAATAAAATTCTATCATTAAACTACTTTAACACCATATAAAACTAAAACACTCCTGTGGGTGATAGCGTACGCTGCCGAAACGTCGGCCTAGTTATTAAATATATTGCCTAAACGCAAGAATTTACTTATACATTAGAAATTTTTATTAAACTTTTTGTTGTATTTTTAAAATCCTGGTTTGTTAGTGGCTCCTAGCTGAAGATATAATATAATTCTCGTGGTTTTTGCTTCTAGGAACTGAGTGTGTTTTAAGGTTTTCCAAGGTTTATAGCAATCATTTATTATTTATTACCAAATTTAGCGTGGGATGTGACAGATTGAGGGGTAAGTTTATCATATTCTGTTGTTCATTCTGAAATCGAGAGTAGCATTGGTATCTCCTACATAAAAACTGTACAGAATGTGAATTTTGGGAGATTAATGCAGTTTTTAGATGTGCATTTGTTATCGTGAAAACCCGAAATCAGTCAAAACTCGAATTACCTAGTTGGAACTAATTTTATCATAGTCCCTTAGTAACACTAGTATTCACTAGGTAGTACTAGAATTAACAATTTCTCTTAGACAATTCAAGTTTTCACTAAAAGTTTTGTATTTAAACTTAGTTGTGGCTAGTTTCAACTGATATTACCTGAAATTTCATGAAATCAACAACTAGAAGTAATTGTTTATAACAAACTTGTTCCCTGTTTGAAAACAGAAGGTTATTCAACAACAGTAGAAAACTGAAAAGTTTATTTGAATAAAAAAGTATCTCATTATGAATATATCGTTTAAAGATATATTTATAAAGGTAAGTACTTCTTGCCTTGCAGAAACAAATAAAGATGTCATGATAAACAAAGATATCATGAGTAAAAGATACAAGAGACTTCGAATGTCAAAAATATGTTCATGAAATGAAATGCTTCCTCTTCATCTCTTTTGCTTTTGTCGCGTTTTCGGGTCCCTGTTTAACCAATTGGCCGAGCGAGGGGACCCGAGCGTGATCTTCAGACGCGGAGAACGTCTGGATGGTAAGAGGGAGCTCATTAAGGGAGGGGGTTCCCTAAGCGGAGAGGAGGGGTAAACAGGGGTGAACCCAGTGAAACTCTGTCCGAGTTGAAAACCCTTTTAATGTTTACTCATACGTGACGGTTTGGGCGGCGAAGCATGGGCCAGGTTAGAGTCTCCCCTGCAGTTATCATTCGTCATCGGTTCCAGGCGGCAGAGAGAGAGAGAGTGACGGAGACGAGGGTGGAACCCACGGTAATTGTGACTTGTAGTTAAAGAACTATTCAGGAGTCATCGCAGTGTCCCCTACGGGGATCGACTGAGTTGTGGAAAAGGTGGGAGTGACGAGGTAGAACACCGGCGTCCCCTGTTTGGATCAAATCCGGGTGCTCGGGTAGCGTGCACTCTCTCGACACTTGTTAGATCATTTCATAGACAATTATGAACCTGCACCCACTATCAGCTTGTACCTGCAAGTCTACGAGTATTACCTCTTCTGGACATCGACTATTTATTTCTTTAAGAAGAATAGGTTTCTAAATCAAACCTTTTCCATCTTTCTCTTCTTTCGTTGACATGACACACATTGATAAGAGTATATTTATCATTTCAGTTGTAACATTAGCATATTTCTTCTAATTTTTTAGTACATTTCGACCTCCATGCCCTAGAGCTGGCCTGCCCAACATACGACCCGCGGGTCGGATGGAACCCGCCAGCACTCTGTTTGTGGCCCGCGAAGTCTTCATAGAAATCGAAAAATAAAATTTATATATTTTTTCCCGACTGAATACGACATTGTTAGAAACAATTTTAATTATACCCCAATAGATGGCAGCCTTATCCAACCTATTTAACCACGTCTTCCAACCCTTTAAAACTGGCAGCAAATGTCTGGAAGTTTCCAGAATAGGAAGTTTCCAGCCTTCTCGGAAATTTTCATTATTAGTTCTGTAATTAATGTGATTATTATTAGTATTAGAGGTCGCAATATTTTCAATATTCATCAGCTTTATGCACCATGATTGCAAACAAAAAGCGAAAAATTGACAAAGAGCATCGAAATTTCAATCCTGAATGGACAAATATTTGTTACCGTCTTCAAGGACCAAATGTGTTTTGTATGTCGTGAAACAATTGCTGTACCCAGGCTACACCGAAGGAATACAATCTTCGAAGGCATTATGAATCGAAACATTCTAGTTTTGGAAACATGGATCAAAGTGAAAAAGCAATTAAAGCAGCGAAATTATCTAAAACTCTTTGTGGAGAACAGCAATTTTTCAAGAAAGAAATTCAGTGAGATTGAGATAACTACTAAAGCAAGCTTTCAGATTTCAAAGGAAATTGCTACTGCAGGAAAATCCTTCACCGAAGGGGACTTGTAAAGAAATGCGTGTTCATTAGTGTGTCTGGAATGTGTCCTGAAAAAAAGGAGATATTTCGGAATGTCAGTTCGTCACGAATGACAGTACAAAGACGAATAACTGATATTTCCACCAATCTCCGAGACAAATTGATACAGAAAGCACATGAATTCCGTTTTTATTCACTAGCTATTGATGAAAGTACAGATTTAAAACATGCTGCTCAACTTATTTTCGTTAGAGGTGTTGATCAAAACTTTGATTTTACTGAAGAACTCGCTGGATTGTGTTTTGTCAGATCGCACAACAGGGAAAGATATCTCCTCTGAGGTGATGAAGTGTTTGAAATATAAGTAGGGTTTGGATTTTACGAACTGAGTGGCTATTTGTACTGATGATGCTAGGGATATGACTGAAATGGAGGATAACTGATGGTGCTAGGAATGTGAGTTGCATTTCTTGGAAAATATGGTGGAAGACAAATAATTAAATATCACTGTGCTATACTCCTGCAGGTTTTGTGTAGCGAAGTATTACAATCAGATCATGTAATGTCAGTCGTGGTTAACATAGTCAATTACATCAGAGCTAAATCACTGAAACATAGAACCTTTCGAGCTTTTCTTGAAGAAATAGATGCAAATTACTGCGACTAATTATATCATTCAGAAGTGAGGTGGTTAAGTCGTGGAAGAATGCTTCACCGCTTTCTTTCTTTGAAGGAGGAAATAATAAAATTACTAGAAAATGAAAAATAATTTCATGAGCTTAAAGACGAGTCCTGGAAATATGATCTCTTCTTTTTTTGTGATATATCGACATATTTAAATGACCTTAACGTTCAACTTCAGGGAAAACAAACTTGAATTTGAAATGTTTGCAGCATTGAAGGCTTTCAAGATAAAATTGAAACTTTAAAAAAATCAACTAGTGAAAGGTGAATTTAGCCACTTTTCCAATTGTGCTTAGTGTATTCCTCAGATAAAGCACACCATATTAGGAAAAAATATGCAAATCAAATGAACGTTTTAATAACAGAATTTGATGAAAGGTTTTCTTTAACGAAAGAAGAAGTTAATTGAAGATCCATTTTCCGTTGATCCAGAAGATGTGCCAATTCATTTGTAAAAACTACAATGTTCCAGTATTTACAAAAACAATCATAGATAATGCATTTTACAAGAGTTTTATAAGAATCTTTATTGTCAAAAATGTAGAAACCTTATTGAAGTTGTCCTGCAAACTTTCAGTATGTTTGGAACGACGTACGTATGTGAAGAAACTTTCTCCATTATGAACCTCAACAAAAATTAACAACGCTCATGCTTGACTGACAATCATTTGGAAGACATTTTGAAAACAGCAACATCAAATATGACTCCTGAATATGATAAACTTGTAAACGAAAAACAATGCAGTGTTTCATATTAAGTTCTTGATATTATTTTGTTCTTTAGTATGCTTTTGTTTTTTAAGTATGTATTTTTTTTTTAATACTCTAATACCTATTTATTGTTTATTAATATACTAACACTAATACTATTTATTGTTTGACGTAATTTTAATCAGTAAATACAGTTATTCCTCAGAACAAGTACACCATATATTTTTGTTTTTTTGACCCGTGGCAAATTTTGTTGGTTTTATGGCCCGCAGCACTGTTAATGTTGTACAGACCTGCCTTAGAGCAACATGAACTGATTCAATGACATTGAAAAATTCATCAGCACGTAAGTAATATTTCACAGGTTTACTCGTGGACTCGAGTTTCTTTGTTTCACAAATCTTCAATCTTCTGTACTACAAAAGCGTCTTCTTCGCGGTACATTTTACCTCTTCAACTTCACCTAAAATTTGTTGTACAGATCTTGGGTCACTACACTGTAGTGACTCTTCTTTTCATCCTCCAAACGAAATAATTTCTTGAAGAATCTTTCCGTGTGCATTTTTGCGTTATCCAGTTGATTTTGATACTGACTATTCATGATCAAAATACGTCACACACGCCAAATCCTCAGAAAAAAACGTATATTGAGACACTGAAATATTTGTTTATAATAATTAACAATTAATAACAATTATGACGTCTCCGGTTCGGGCTCCACCTGATATGTACTAGGAAACATGTTGATAAATAATTAATTAATAATGAAAGTCTCAAATTTAGAAAAATAAATAAATAAATTCTCAATGACCAAAAGGGGAGGGACCTGAATACTCACTCCTATGGGAATGTCTTGCAATTAAAACACAACAATGTAGTGTTCAAATGACATAAAATGTATTTATTATCTAACGTGAATTATTGGTTTGATCTACACACACATAAATATTCGTTAATCACTGACTAATTATACACAAATTTCAAGGGCACTACACATCATGACGCCTACTGCGCAACGGATCTTTTCCTCCGTTCTGGAATGGTACTCACCACGATTTCCGCCACTGGGCTTAGCTGGTCATTGACCTTACAATTCTTAAATACACGTACCATACTTGACACTTGGCCTGATTACACTTAGTTACAATTTATTTGGCTTTAGCGAAAAGATAAAACATCTTACACTCTTTGACACGATTTAATGATGTCTTCCTAGATCTATACCAAGTTCACCGTGATTCTTGAGTGGATGTTGAAGACCCCACTTCGATTCTCGCTCCGCAACTGTTCGACCCTTTTTGGCTTCTTCACCGCACTGTCATCTACTTGCTCCACTATCACGAATTGTTTCAGGGTTGTGCTTTGCTCCGCTAATCACCTTGCGTATCTCTCAATTACCCGTTCCTTGCAACATTTAATTGTAACTTCGTGGTCACTTGTTTATTTGCAAATAACGTGCCTTCTGGCTGAAATGAGAGTGCACTCACAGTATTTGATACTTTGCAATAACGTTGCCTTGTCTCGACTCACAATTGTACAAAAGTGATTATGCTGCGAATAATTTAACTCTGAATTTGATGCTCTTTACTCGCTGGAGCCAACTTATCCTGGTCGATGTTCTTTCTTGTTACGAACTTGTTCCTAATTTCTGCTAATTCACTGCTTTTCACCTATCATTATTCAAAATTTTGATAATTTAATAGTCACGTATTTAGCGACTATACTGGCGACTGAATTTAGCGTTTCTTGTGATTCGAATTCAATCGAGTTCGCGGAACATTGTTTACCAGAATATTGTTAGTAGCTTTATGGTTCTTTTGTATCCTACAATTTCTAAAGAGCTTTTGTTGCTTTTGGGAAAAATACTCTCTCTTCTCGCTTGCGTCTGAACGTCCTAACTCCACCCTCTGCTGGCTACTTTTTCTGAATACTACATTTTATTAATTTTGAGAACGTGATTGAATCAAGCACTTATTTAATCTACGGTCTCAATATATTATACAATACTATTATATAAAATTGGTCATTGTAATACTATTATATAAAATATACGTAGTATATCAATACGCGTACACTTCTATCTCGTGTCACAGCTCGAAAGTGACTGATGGAAAATCACACAATATCATCTACTTCACGTGTAGAAATCCTCCATTCAGGTCTAGACATGCAAAAATTGTTTTAACTGTCTCATTTTAGTCAAAACTAGTGAAAACTGAAAAAAGGGGAACATAATATTCATTCCGTAAATTCCTAGTTGTTTCTATATCAGTTAATTTTAGTATTACCTAGTTAATATTTGTTAACAAAGGGGCTCTGATGAAACTAGTTCTTACTATGTAATTCGGGTATTGACTGATTTCGGGTTTTCACGGTAACATGTTCACTGGATTGACGTATATTTCTAACGTCTAAATACATTTCCGTCTCTCAAATGTGGAATTTCATATGATAAGCTTTGTGATCATTCTTCTCATGCGTTAGGTTTGTTTCTCGGACGAATCTATATATTGTGACCATTGACGTAACTGGAAGTATTCTGTAGGGGGGGCCTGATAACAAATTTATTCATGGTCACCTGATCATCGCCCAAATAAAAATTAAATAAATTCATCACACCCTTATTGTTACTTGTTATATATTCAAATTGGCGCTATCAATAATGTATTCTGAGACTTGAACTCAAATTCTGATATATGACTTGACAGGACTAGAAATAAAATTATATTTATTATTGCTCATTATCCTTTGACTGTCTCTAGACGCCGTCCATATATTTTCATGTAAGTTCCTAATTGAACAATTCAATGAGATTTTCTCAAATTTCAATCGGACAAAAATTATACCTTAATTGTGGAATTAAGTAGTATAAATTGATAAATAAAACAACCACAGCTATATTTAAAGATATTCGTTTATTCATAAAAAACATTGTCAGTTAAAAATTACATTAATTTTAGTTTTTTTTCTTCGGAGAAGAGCTTTAGCACCATTTCTGCAAAAATGCTCTCTTTTTGTATATTCGTTCTCTATAAAAACGAGAGAAGTATTAGAGAACCTTTCTTGTGTCATTGTGCATCTGAGCCATGTCTTCACTCTCCTCATGGCTGAAAAGCTTCTCTCGCATCCTGCTGAGCTGATTGGAAGGACAATAGCAGCTTGCAATAATTTGTTTAGCTCGAGGCAGAAATCTTTCTTTACTTCTCTTAAAATATTCTCGAGTGTAACATCAATTTTGTTTGGTAACCATCATATTACGGATTATTATACGCTCGGCATGTAATAGATCAAGGTCGTTGTTGAGAATGTCTTGATAATTTTCAATAAAAGCATTCACATTTTCCAGGTTGTATTTTGTATGCATCGACTGATTGCCCCAGAGGAAGACCCTCAAATCTATGTTACATATTTATTATGTTATCCATTATATGCAAGTATATATTAATCTTCCAATAGTCACTAGTGTCACTATTCAGACGATAAATCGACCTAGCTTTCTTTTCCCAGAGTAAATTCAATTAAAAAGTCGTAGGTTCCTCCATGTTGCTGACGTTTTCTTTTGCTTACTCTTGTTGGTTCTAACGATACATCATGATTTTCAGAATATTCATCAATCTTGTTCCAAATATGATTGAACTGCTTACGGTTTTCTTCAAAACTTATGATACTCTCAATCATATTGCTAGCTTGCCGAAGAGGTGCATTTTTCTCTTGGACGTTTACCACTGAAAGAATTGAGTGAAATACGTGTAAGCAAATTACAAATTCTGGTTTATTACTGCAAGTAAGCAACCCAAGGGCTTCTATTGCATATTTTCATTATTTGCACTAACTATTTTCAATGCCACTGTAAATAAATTGTAGTTATGTAACAGTGCTTTACAGTTTTCATAATTGCAAATTCACCTTGGGTTGCGTAGACTTCCTGTTTTACGGCCAGACTTATTGCCAAGAGCATGCTGTAGTTGCTGCAGTTAAGCATGATTACAAGGGTGCGAGAAATTAATATACAAAGCTTCGAGACTATTGAAAAACGTTGCCGATGGGACTTTTACGCATGAATATACGACGACTATATTAAGTGTATGCTAGACAATGAATATAAATAGCATGTGGATAGACCTCTTAAATAACTGCTTGTAGACCTTTGTGTTTCCCCGCCATCACACTGTCCGCGTTATATGACTGCAATTACTGAAATATTTTGTAAGCCACAATTCTTCAAAACTAAATTTTTGTTGCCAAGTCCTTGACATTTCTACTGATGGAGCAATTTATGAAAACCATAAACTTCGCTCAATACCGAAATTGTTCGCATATCTTAATACAAGGTGACACAGAAAAACGGGAACTTTTGAGGTGCGCAGTGGCAGCCGTGTACAGTTGGCAGCACTACGGAAGGAAGACTGTGAGCTGTAAACATTCTCGCCATTCAGTAATAATAGGACTGGAACGGTAGACAGCGTGCTTTCGCGATAAAAATGTTTTACAATACCGACGATAGTTTGGAAGGTGCGCAGAAGGAGTTCCGTCGTTTTTCAAATTACGTCATGGTCGCGTTCCTTCAAAACACGTGATAAAAACTTGGGTTCAAAACTTTGAAGAGACTGGATCTGCTCTGAAAAAGAAACGGACAGGACGACCGAGAAGTGTTCGTACTCAACAGAATATCGAAACTGTACACGTTTCAGTCTTACAGAGCCCAGAGCGTTCAGTTCGTAAGCAAGTAGCTGCGGTCAGTGTGCCCCGAGTCCCTTGGTCACCTCTTGTTCTTTTCGATCCCGACACCATTAGGGCTAGGGTATCTTTCATTTTCCTCTTTCCTCTTCTTTTATTTTTAATGTTTGTAGGAAAGTTTTGCGATATGTTGGAATTTGTGTTTTGAGTTGTAATGCAGGAGGGTTTTTAGTGGGTATGGCTGAGTCTTTCGGCGAGTCCCACACGCGGGGAGAGTCATGTTGGCTCTCCCTAGTGCGTAACTGCATTTTCCCTACCTGTACAAGTTTTAAGGGCTCTAATGACCTCGCTGTTGACGAGCCCTAAAGCCCCACAAAAAAATAGGGCTAGGGTATCTTTCATTTTCCTACCTCGCCCCAGGGGACTAACATCTAGTAAGTACGTGTTTGGCGAACACGGGGCCGCGAGCTGAGTCTGGCATTGCTCCCACTTGTGCTATGCTCCTTCCTTTCTCTTTTCTGATCTCCCTTGGTCACCTCTTCTTCTTTTCGATCCCGACGCTATCAAAGCTAGGGTATCTTTCTTTTTCCTCATTCCTCTCATTTTTGTCCCCCTTATTCTTTGTGCCCCCTCCATTTTTGTTTTGATGTATGTTGTGAGATATGTTTTGGTGTGTTGTAGATCAGGAGGGTTTTTAGTGGGTAGGGTTGAATCATTCGACGAGTCCCACACGCGGGGAGAGTCATGTTGGCTCTCCCTAGTGCGTAACTGCATTTTTCCTACCTGTACAAGTTTTTCGGGCTCCAGTGACCATTGATGTCGACATGAGCCGTAAAGCTCCCCCCCCCCAAAAAAAAAAGTGCTCCGAGAGTGTTCGCCGAATTCTCCGTTTGGATTTAAATTTTCATCCGTACAAGCTGCAAATTGTGCAACAATTGATGGAGAATGATCACCAGTTGCGATTTCAATTCTGTCAGCAAATTATGACAAACATAAACAAGGACAATGTATTTCTGGACAAGCTGTGGATGTCAGATGAGGCCCATTTCCATCTTACGGGTTATGTGAACAAGCAGAACTATCGTTACTGGACAGGCTGCAACACTAAAGAAGTTCATGAACGCCCTTTACACGCCAGCAAGGTCACAGTATGGTGTGCAGTTTCGTTATACGGTCATCGGACGTTTTTCGAAAATGAAGACCGGATCACAGTGACTGTCACTTCGGATTGGTATGTTGAGATGTTGCAAACTTTTGTTGCGCCTGCATTTGACAATTTCCCACAACTTCACGAAACCTGCTTTAAGCAGGATGGTGCGACATCGCACACTGCAAGGCAATCAGTTGCAGCTGTGCGAGACTTGTTTGGCAATCGTGTCATCTCAAGATTCGGTGACATTCCTTGACCCCCAAGATCACCGGATTTATCCGTTTGTGATTTTTTCTTGTGGGGCTACCTCTAGAGTCGGGTCTACACACTCGGCCAAGGACACTGGATGAATTGAAACGAAGAATTGAAGACAAAATTCGCTGAGATGTTGCAGCGATCAATGGGGAACCTGAACAACAGATTAGAAGAATGTATACGTAGACAAGGACGCCATCTGCAGGACGTAATTTTCAGAAATTGATAATTTGGATTGTTATTTCTTAAAAGGCAAGTTTCAGTGGTTCAATTACAGTCAATAAAAAAAAATTTTGTTGCATGTATTCTATTTTTATTTGTTTGCCAAAAGTTCCCGTTTTTCTGTCACCTTGTACAATAGACAATTTTTCTTCTTTGTAGCACCTGGTTTCGTCTACCGTTATTGAAAAGTTACCGCATGTTTTATTTCATTTACGGTTCCTTCCATAGTGAGCCGTGCAATAACATCAATGATTTCGTTTTGTATTTTATGACTACAGTAGTTGTGTTTTTCCAAATGTTTTGAAAACGTCTCATCATACTTAGCGTATTCTAGAAAATTTCCTCTATTTTACAAGGAAGATCTTCACGGTGTCCCCTGAAAGGCAAACCTTGGCTTAACAAAAGTAGAATTATATCTCTAATTTTTAATATATTGTTATGTACGACTTCCTTCTCATGTTGCGAAACAGTCTGTTCAAGTACATTTGATTTTTGACGCTGGTACGTATAATACATTTCTTTATATTGAGTATGAATTGTTGACAACGCGTGTTTTTGCAATGACTGACATTTTTTTCAATTGTTGTATCCGACTTTGGTGAACTTTTCATTTTGATCGCGTACATTACCTTCTTTACAGAACTGCCTGCATACAAAACAAAACACTTTGTCCTGTGCAATACTGTTTTCAAGCCAGCTATATTTCTCATAATTTTGCCCGTTTAAAATTTGTACGAGGTTGAGATGGTCCTGTTTGGAGTGTTCCTGAATCATTCGTGATTAATGACCTCGTAGGTTGTCTTTTTCAATTTTATGACTTCAGTCTTTAATTGAGACAAGTGACTGTCCTGGATGAGCATGGTTGCGGGGACTTTTCTTTTATTGTAAATTCCGGTAATTCAAAACTTGTTTCCAATTGTGGTTTAATCTGATGTAGCTGATATGGCAGACTCTTTGAATGTCCTTTTCACAATGTCTTAATCTGTTGTTTCTTTAGAGATGATGATGAAAGATTTTATATCGTTAAATAGCTTGAATTTCTTGATTTCTGATCTAAAATTCATGAATTTGAAGATATGATGTTAATTTTGGTTGCTAAAATAAAATAATTTTATTTATTCGGAAAATACATTTATGAGTATGTCTCCTAACAATGAGGAACTGTTATAATCATACATCATACTAGTTCAAGAAGTTTTTCCAAACAAACAAAAAAGTATATTTAATTTTCAATTCCAATAGGGCGCTTTATTTACAAAAAATATTATTGATGTACAAATGTGTGGCGAGGTTCTTTGCCTGTACGCCTTTAAAATGCTCCTTAAGTAGAGCCGTGGGTTGTGCATACAATGCCCTTGTATTCTCATTGAATGGATAGTTGCAGATTTAATTTTGCCAATTTTTGTTTTTGAACTTAAATAATTGTAATTTTATTTACTTGTGATTTGCATCATAATAATATTTTAGCATCCTTTAGTGCTTCTTTAATATTGTTTAATTTAGTTGTAAAATATCTTTTAAGTATACTGCAAGTATCGATTCAATGAGCAACGTTGGGAACCACGGGAAACCAACAGTCAGGACACGAATATATACAATTAATATAAACATATTTACGAAAGATATTTAAATAAGAGAAATAAATTATAATGTAATATATACAAGTTTTGCCATAGAAATAAAGATTAAATTAAAATTCAATTCTTTACAATACTTATAAAAAACATAATTGACGTAATGCCTTGGAATGTCTTCTCAACATGTCTCCATCTGAAACAAAAGAAAAAGACGAAGCGGCAGAATCACGGTTCATTTGAATCAGTAGTTTCAGAGCATATTACTCTTTCTCTCATCTCTCTCACATAGCTTAGGAACTGACCCAGGGACTGCACTACAGATACTCTATTGTTCCTCATTATCGCAGTTGCTAAATCTACGTTAATGTGATAATTTTAGAATGCATTATTTTAGAATGCAACTTGGATAAAAGTTCGTTTTTGATCTATTCGGGTATGTTAGTAAAATGTGAATCCAATCTTCATTTTGTTCGCCGCAAAGTGAGCAAATAGTCTCCATCCCCCCTCAGTTTTCTTAATTTCCACCCTCCTACGCGAAACCATCCGTAACCCGATCGTTCTTTTGATTTGAGACAGTCAATGTATGGTTTTCTGCCCCATTGTCCAGCATTGCCCCAGGTTTGCACGATAAGTGATCTCTTTTCCAGTTTGTTAGTTTCTATTTCACGACTGTACAAGTCATGGAATTTTCTCTTAATATCTTTTAGATCGTTTAACGACGGACTATTCTGACTCACGCAAGTGATTCCTGCTTTATGAATTACATTTTTAATTTGCCTGTCCCATTTTCCTCCTGTATTACAATGGTAAGACTGAGTTACAAGTGTGTTCCTGGTGCCTACCCTTATCGAAATCGATATTTAATTGGAGAGTTAGTTCAATGGGAAGCAACCCAAATTCCCATAAAATGCCACTTTTTGCTGTGCATTGAGCAATGCCCGTTACCATTTTAAGATATTTCGTTTGAAGCGAGTTTAAAATATCGTTATCCCCCGGTCCCCATATTTCCGCTCCGTACGCTTTTCCCAGGATGAGTAGAGATTGAAACATTTTATCCATAAGTCTTGGTGCAATTTCAGGAATTGTAATTTTTTATTTTGTTATTGTACTTCAAATGTATTTGCCTTTTCGTCGAGCTTTCTTCTTATGTCTCGTCCAAGTTACGTTCATGCAGATGGTTACTCCTAAATATATGAATTCTTTAACATTTTCTAGCGTTTCTCGTTTATACGACCAAATTTCATTCCTACTGTAGGCCCATCCATTTTTAAATATCATGGTTTTTGTCTTATTAACGTTAACTTTTAGTTTTGTTTCTTCGCAGAAAATTTCTAATTCATCGAAACTTCTTTGTAAACCTGCTTGTGTTATTGAGAGAATAATCAAGTCGTCAGCAAAAAGGAGTGCTGGTATTGAGATATTTTCATATTTAATTTACTCGTTGGCGTTTTCCTCAAATAATTTGAAATTGTTTTCGAAAACACTTTGTGAATTTTTGTACGATTAGAACAGTTCTCCATACCTTCGATAGCTGGCGATTAGATTGACTGGTCACGTGAATTCCCACGTGGAGAAAATATCTGCTTTTTAATAGGGAATCAAGCCCACCGTGTACAATTGACCTATGCAAGATTTCAATACCTAAAAAAATGTAGCATTTACACTAACCTTCAGTTTATTGTACGAGACTCACAATCAAATAACCCGTGATAACTTTGCAACACTGCGAAATTACTTGTATAAGTTCGCCACTAGCTCGAGTTTGAGAAAAACAACAGAATGAAACTTATTTGGTAAACAATAAGAATTCACTTTCACAGCACGTTCAACAAGACAGTACTATTAATTCATACAGGCTTCCAATGATGTACGAGTTGGAACCGCCAATCATAAATTGGAATCCGATGAGCGGGAAATTTGATTAGTCTTATTAGTAAGAATTTATAAACTTATTCTTACCATTTTTTTAATCGAGACAAAATTCTAGAGTGGGCACTAGAACTTACTGAGGTGGGCACGGCCCACTCGTCTCCCATCCTCCGTCCCCTCGCTAGTTACGCTACTGTATGTGTCACAGGAGAAATTAATCTCTCTGTTCGTAGATGTCGAGATGACTTCATACCTGCATGCATGAACTTGGAAACATACCACTGAAAACGTGATATGAAGTATCATATTACCAAGGCTGCGTGTATGTTGTAGAAGGTATGATGAACCAAGTGCAATAATAATAATAATAATAAATTTAATGTCAAAAAAGTACAAACTGCGTATGACCACGTGGAGGACAACAAACTAATTTACTCTCCGGAAGCAAGCAAGCGACCATCCCATCAATTCCGATGAAGGGCCCTAAGGCAGAGGCGGATTCAAAAATTTCAGCAAAAACTCCTAGATAAGATAAAAAGTTAACTGCAAGTTATAATACCAATAGAATGTCAATATGTTTGTAATTTAACGCAAAAATTTACATGTACAAATTTATCGAACTATAGATTATTCTGAGTATAGTGTTTAAGAATTGAAATAACACTAAATTCACGATTTATTATCACAATAAACGTGCCCCTAGACAAAACCTAGAGGACCTGTATAAGAAATCCGCCTCTATCCGAAGGAAACCCGGAGAAAAACTCGGGCCAGGATGGGGCTACAGAATTAATGTACACAACCGTGCCAAAGTTGAGTACACATAAAACTAAATTAATATGACTTATAAGACAACAATCATGCAAGCAAAAAGTTTTTGAAATTGTTATAAGTTATTTAAAAAGTACTACAGCAATGGCGTGATAAAGTACAAGACGGATTTAACTTTTATTAAAATCAATAAAATATTTTACATTGTAGAAGCACTGGTGCAGGAGATAGTTTTTAACCGCGGATTTGAAGATATTCAATTTCATAATGTCTTTTATATTCTTGGACAGGGAATTATATAGAACGATTCCCGAATGATGCGGTCCTTTTTGGCAAAGTGTGGTAGACTCTCTGGGGCGATGAATATTTATATATGTAAGCTTTCACGGCCGGTGTCATTAATATTATAGTCGTTTTCCGGGCTATTAAGCCGTGGTCCACTGCTATTTCTTCTAGACGTTTCGGCGGCTACTGCGGCTGCCATCTTCAGTAGGGGCGTCGTGGGCTTAGTGTCGTCCTCGGCGTCCCGGCTCTAACTAGTAACCCACGCCTACTTATAGGACGCGGTGACGTAGGGGTCGTTTCTGATTGGCTCGCTTCGCCGAAGTGCTGTGATTGGTTCGCTTCGCCAAACTGCTGCTGTGATTGGCTGGTGGAATTATAGGGAAGGAAAAGGGTTCGAAGAGCAGGGTACCAAGCCCTTTGGATTTTGAAGTTTTCTTCCTTCTTGTTAAAATTGTTTTTATGTTTGAAAATCTCAATAGCTTCCCGATGAATTCTGGAATAATAGTGGGTGGAGGAAGAAATAATTTTAGTATGATTGAACTGAATGTCATGGTTTTTCAGCCAGGCATGTTCTGCAACCGTCGATTTTTCCACCTGTCCCAACTTACAATTCCTTGAATGTTCTGAAATACGAGTATTTATACTGCGTTTGGTTGTGCCAATATATACTGCCCCACAAGAGCATGGGATGCGATATACGCCACCACTAGTCAGAGGATCCCGAACATCTTTAACAGGTCTGAGGAGATTTTGAATTTGACATGTAGGTTTAAACACGGTAGCAACATTGTGTTTCTTCAGTAATTTTCCTATTCTGTCCATGACGTTACTTATATAAGGCAGAAATGCTGTACCCTTCACCGATTTTTCTTTTCCCTCATCTGTAATACTACTTATTTTTGGTTGAAGGGCTCTACGTACTTCGCTACGTGTATACCCATTGGTCTGTAGGGCGGATTCCAGATGTCGGAGTTCTTTCTTTAAGTATAAGGGCTCACAAATACGTCGGGCTCGGTCCACTAAAGTCTTAATTATAATTCTTTTTTTGTCCAGGGTGGTGGTTTGTGGTTTTGTTTAAGTATCGGTCCGTATGAGTCTTCTTACGATAGACCATGAGAGAGAGTTGCATATTCTTCCTAGTGACCGAAACATCGAGAAAAGCCAACTGTTTATTATTGTTTTCCTTCTCCATGGTGAACTGAATGTTGCTATGAATGCTGTTTAAATGTTTGTGAAATTCGTTCAGAGCAGATTCTCCATGGCTCCACACCACAAAGGTATCGTCCACATATCGGAGCCAGCATTTTGGTGTGTAAGACGTAGTACACAGTGCTTCAGATTCAAAAAATTCCATATAGAAATTAGCTACTACCGGGCTAAGTGGGATTCCCATAGCAACACCACCTACTTGTTCAAAATATTCATAGTTCCATTGAAAATATGTTGTTGTGAGAACATGGCAGAACTGACGTTATGTCCTGCGGGAAAATCCGTGCAATGTGATGAAGAGTGTCCTCTATGGGTACCATTGTGAACAGTGAAACCACATCGAAACTAACTAGTAAGTCACCAGGTTGAAGTTTGAACGTTTTTAATTTGTTGATAAAATCAGTAGAATCCTTAACGTGCGAATCCGTAGTGCCGACATGTGAATTTCAAAGTCTAGTCAAATATTTAGCCAAATCATACGTAGGAGAGTTAATTGCACTAACTGGGGCGGAGTGGAATGTCAGGCTTGTGAATTTTGAGTAACCCATAAAGTCTCGGAGGTAATGCAACAGATTTCCTGATTAGACGTTGATCCTCCACAGGAATATCCACGCTTATAGAACAATTTTTCTAGGATTTTTGAGGAAGTGGGTACTAGAGATATTGGTCGGTAATTTCCAATATTAAGTTTGTTTCCTTTCTTGTATAAAGATTTCACTTTAGCTCTCTTTAATGTTTTAGGAAACACTCCTTCCGATAAGGAACTATTAAAAATATTTATGAGTGGATTTAATATAGCGTGAACAAAAATTTAACAATAAACTCGTGTATATCTTCTATGTCTGTTAATAATTTGTTTTTTAATGAGCTGATGATTCTCATGACTTCACTGGCGTTAGTTTCGGAAGTGAACATAGAATTGAGTACGTGCGCGGATATAATTGGAGGACATTGATTTGGATATATTGAGTTCGTTATTTTACATACTTCTGAGAAGTAAGAATTAAACAAATTTGCGATGTCCTGAGGATTTGATAAGATTTTGTCATCGTTTAGTAGAGAAATGTTTTCTTCGCGATTTTCAGAATCTAGCCTGAGAGAGTGTGTCCCCTTGCATGGAGATCCGTTTAGAAGCTAATGTCCTGGCTGAAATGGTGGTGCAAATCCCACCTTCGCCTGGCATTTCTCTTCAAATTATCCAAAATAGTCTATTATAATCTCTTACCTCCATCAAATCATTTCGGAAGTAGGGAAGAAGAATTTGGGGAAAACCAAGATTACGTCGAGAATAGACCTCAATGTTGAGCTCACACGGATGTGGCACAATGACCCCAAAATCAAGGATTCTCGAGAGAAGTTGATCAGAAATATACGAGAGTGGATTGATGAATTTTTGCATATCGAGGAAACGGAGTATTAAATCGAAAGAAATGGTAATAAAATTCTAATGAAGCATACATTTGAAACCCGTGTACTGTTAATACATTCTTCGATGATAATCTGATGTGTGTTTTGTCGTCCCGTGACGTTATGCATAGAGCACTCGCCCTGTACTTCAGGTGATGTTGGTTCAAATCACGGGTGATCCAATTAAGATTTGGAGTGGTGGACGAAGTTGGTTGGCGGCATGTTTTCTCGGGGTTCTCCTGTTCCTCGGGGTTCCCCTACCTTTCATACCACCGCAACTTTTACTCATCGTCTTTCATCCCTCACCCCATCCACACTTCACCCTTGTTATTCCAGACATTACGACACCGCTTGAGAACGACTAAGGTGGTTGAGTACAACGACGAAGACGTAGAGGCACCTCCCCACGGTGCCCCTGCCATAATGCCTGGAGGGGCACACTGGTAAACCCTGTGATACAAAAGCTATTCTGACTCGATTTTTTTAGTATGATATATGTATAATCGATATTTTCTAATTGTTTAATCTTGTTATCTCTGTACTTCAATTTGTTCAGTGACCGATTTCCTCGACTTTAGAATGTTGCTCATTTAGTTATGAGTGCATTTACAGTAGTACTTATTAATGAAATTTCTTTTCAATATTACAGGGTGAACTGGCAAATAACTTAAGTGCTGGAGGTCGGTCGCTTTCTGCTGATATTGCTGACTGGAATCCTTTTGAAGATTCTGCACCTTTTAGTCAGCTAACAGAGGACCACATATTTGGTGCCGAATTTGACAAAATACGACGTGGATCTCAAAGCAGTGAGTATACTGTAACCGGAATTAGTTTATTAAGATTATTATTCACTGATAGGGTATAACCATTTTGTTTGAAGTCCTTCAGTGTTTGATAGAGCATAGCCATTAATTAAAAATTAAATTAAAATAAATAGCCATTAAATTAAAATAAGTTATAAATTAACCTTCTGTGACCAAATAGGACTAGAAAATGTGCAACATATGTTACTGGGAATACCTAATTTATGGACCCGAGTGAAATGAATATTTAAGGGAATAATAAAAAATTGATGTACTGACACTCGTTTGTGTAACACCTTAATTGAAATAGAGGAGAAATACAATATTGTAACATAATTTAAAATAAATGGTATTTTAAGAAAGTCGTGGCTCCACGCTAGTACGCCAATTGTAACATAATAAAAATAACACAGCGTGAGCGTAACACAAATTGTTTGAATATTTGAAGTACTGACATTGTTTATAACAGGGTTTAAAAAAGGAAAACACATGAAAAAAGTGAGCTCCTCCAATTGAGTGGACCCGTATTTTATTAAAAGCAGGTTTTGTGAGCGCTGCGCACAGCGTGTGACTGAACTGCAAACACAGCATATTCTCTCCCGCATCCAGCTCTTTCTACACCCAATAATTTCTATACTTTTACATTTCAAAATTTTATTTAAATGTATATCAAATTTCATTTGAAACATTGGTATAAAAATTTAAATTATTAATACTATTTAAATGTTATTATAAAGCTATATCCTTTGTCCTGAGTACTAGTGTTGAGGAATTTATATTGATCTACGCACTACTTTTTCTGCATAACACCATTACTAAAAAACGTTATCTTAGTGATTATCGAAAAAAGATATTTCATTCCAAGTCATCACTTGAAAAACGGAATTTTGGACAATTCTTTCTTAGTTTCAGTATCTACAGTATATAAGCAACAACCTGTTGAAATTTCTACTACTGATTTGAAAACATAATCTGGAATATTCTATGAATAAGAGTGACGATATTTATCGTTTGTACACACATGTTGGGCGTCCAAGAATTCTTGGAAAACTTGGGGGAATAATAGATCACATTAATAGGAATAATTTATCTTTCTCAAAGTATTATGTGCGTCAGAGCGACTAGGCTTAAGTACCCCCATAATGTTTTTAAATGATAGTTTGAACCATTCTGTATCCAGTGGCATTGAATTTTCATACCCTCACGGCGCAAAATTTTGGATAATTTGACTTAAAATTACAATGGGTTT
>NNCF01135533.1:0-31008 GCA_002313205.1 Laupala kohalensis | reverse complement strand
GCACTAGGGAGAGCCAACATGACTCTCCCCGCGTGTGGGACTCGCCGAAAGACTCAGCCATACCCACTAAAAACCCTCCTGAACTACAACTCAAATCCCAACATATCACATGACTTTACCAAAAACTTTATAAAAAAAAGAAGAGGAAAGAGGAAAATGAAAGATACCCTAGCCCTAATAGCGTCGGGATCGAAAAGAACAAGAGGTGACCAAGGGAGGTCAGTATAGATAAAGGAAGGAGCATGGCACAAGTAAGTGGAAGCAATGCCAGACTCAGCTCGGGGCCCCGTGTTCGCCAAACACGTACTAACTAGATGTTAGCCCCCTGGGGGGCCTGCGGAGTTGTTAAGCAACAGCGGAGAAAAGGCTGAAGATACAATGTATAGAATGATATGCAAAATGTTAGAAACTGGAGTAGCACCAACTGATTTTACTAAATGCATAATAATTCCAATCCCAAAGAAAACAAGAGCACGAACTTGTGACCAATTTAGAACATTAAGTCTGAAAACCTTGCATCTAAAGTTCTTACTCGTATTATCCTTAGAAGAATAGAAAAAAATCCTGATGACCAATTCGGATTCAGAAGAGGCATAGGAACAAGAGAGGCTATATTAACTTTAAGGCAAATAATTGAAAAAAGGAATAGAAAAAGAAAGACAACATATCTACCATTCGTAGATTTAGAGAAAGCCTTTGATAACGTGAATTGGGATATTATGTTCAAATTGCTAAAGAAAGTTGGAGTTGTCTTACAGAGATAGAAGAAGAATACTTAGTTTATATAAGAATGAGAAGGGAATGAGATCTGGTAACAACCAGGAAGAGGTTGAAATAAAGAAAGGAGCAAGACAAGGATGCTCACTATCTCCTTATTTAATTTGAATGTCCAAGAAGCAATAAATAGGATAAGAGAAGAGATTCAAGTTGGAATAAACATACATAGGGAAAAGATTGACATGCTAAGATTCGCAGATGACATAGCTATAACAGAAAATATAGAAGATCTACAAAATATACTTAACGTAATGAATAACGTCATGAAAACTGAATTTAACATGAAGATGAATAGAAAGAAAACGAAAATACTTGTATGCAATCGGAACCAGGAAGATCAAAGAAGAGTACCAATAATAAGTATTGAGAATGAAGGAATACAAGTAAAGGAGTATAAGTACCTGGGAAGTCTGATAACATGTGATCGAATAGTAAAGGAGAAATACGAAGTAGAATTAATCAAACAAAAAGCGCCTTTAACGGAAAGAAGAATCTATTTACATCCAGAAATATAGACCTAAAGATAAGGAAAAGATTATTGAAGACGTACGTATGGAGTGTGGCCTTATGGCAGCGAGACATGGACAAAAGGAAAGCCAGAAGAGAAGTTGATGGCTTTTGAAGCCTGGTGCTGGATAAGAATGCTTAAGATCAGTTGGGTAGAACATATAACGAATGATGAGGTATTCAAAAGAATAGGAGAAAGAAGCATTATGAGGAGCCTAAAAACAAGGAGAGCAAATAGGACATACCACCACTCGCATACATCACACAGATAATGACAGACACTAACACATCATAATATTACGAATTGAAGAGAAAGGCGAAGAATAGAGAAGAATGGCGAGTTGCTGCAAACCATCCTAGGGGCTGCTAACTGAAGAAGTAGTATGACCTAGATGTCGATGAGTCGTAAAAAACCCACAAAATAACTTATTGATTGTTGGAGAAAAATAATATAATAATGCTAATGCACGATTGAAATAAAGTATTAAAACGACCATCTGTGAAATAATAGTCTCCATTAACACAGAAGTACATAGTTACCAAAAAATAACTAACAATTATCTTTTGTTCTACTTAGTTTGGAACTCCCAGTTCACAACATCTTCCCACTTAAGTAAATGAGAATGATTTTAATGAACTTACACAAACAATACATCAGAAACGAGAACAATACATCTGTATAAACTTCAGTCAATTAACAGCCATACCATTTCAACGTTAAACATCTTGATCAACCCGTCTACTTAACTGTTCGTAGCTGATGTTGATTATCTAACTCCGTTAATGAACGTCTGAAGCTTTCAGCGTTGACTTCATTTATGCCATCAGATTTCATGTCAAATTCTTATCCACTTCAAAAATTCATTTCTTAAATCAAGAGGGATTTCTTTTTACAACGTGAGTCCTAAGTCTCATGCATTTTGTAACAATTCTGTTACCAACATGCCACAAGTAAGTTCAATTTAGTAGAATAAACAATGTGCAGCGCTGAGGCTTACTTATTTGGTAATTTTGATCACGTCTATTCATAAAACGCTGTTCATTTTTAGTGCGAATGTCTCATGTTTTCGATCCCATTGGATACCCAATATTTTAGTAGGAAGATGATCACCACTTTAATTAGTTACCTACCTGTCTGGAACTCTCACTTTTTTGAGGCATCACTGCTGTCGCAACGTAAATGAACTTAGTCATCTAAACTTGTGACACAGTTGTCATCATAAAAACTTTCGTTAAGTTGCTCAGTGAATTTTTTGATGTGTTCACTTTTCCTTTTATAGTCCCTTATATGGACATTGAGTACAGCTGAAACTTGATACAAGCTTCAAGAAGAAAAGGGCTAAATATGACTCCAGAAACCACTCGACAATATCTGTAAATTTTCATTTTTGATGCGATTTTTTCAAGCACCACTCTCGAAACACTGATTCAAGCTAGGAAACTTATCTCCAACAAAAGTGTCAAAACGGTACGTATTTACGTCGTACTGCCCAACTTAATTACGTGTCAATGTGACAAATAATGACAAACTGACATTGTTTCATGGCTTGATACCTCTTCTATGACACCTTCTTGTGACGATTCATCGACCACTAGTGAATAACCACCGTAGCAACCTTCACGACTTAGTCGTTAGCAAATTACACCTTTTCAAAGCTAATTCATAATTTTTTGGAAGGTGAAGATGATTAGCATGCCACGCCAGATGAACACAGAAAACGTCCTTCCCTTAATTTGACTGTTTCTATAAAGTGGTTTTCCGTAGAAACCTTAATCTCTTATTGAAGCTTTTCAAAGGGTCAATGATGCCTAATTTAATGATTACAAAGACATTATCCCCCACCCCCAGATAATGATGTCTCTTTTATTCTCTCTCTTTATTGAATTCTTCCATTATGCATCTTAGTCTGTGTCTCTATCACAGTTGTCTATGTTAGACCCCACCACGTAAAGACGAACACCATCTACTATCCTATATCTTCTTTGATTATCATCCAAACATGCATCATGTCCACCCCAGGGGACTGACATCGAGTAAGTACTTGTTTGGCAAACACGGGGCCCAGCGCTGAGTCTGGCATTGCTTCCACTTACTTGTGCCATGCTCCTTCCTTTTTCTTTTCTGACCTTCGTTGGTCACCGCTTGTTCTTTTCGATCCCGACGCTATTAGGGTTAGGGTATCTTTCATTTTCCTCTTTCCTCTTCTTTAAAAAAATGTTTTTAGTAAAGTCGTGAGATATGAGGGTTTTTAGTGGGTATGGCTGAGTCATTCGGCGAGTCCCACACGCGGGGAGAGTCATGTTGGCTCTCCCTAGTGCGTAACTGCATTTTCCCTACCTGTACAAGTTTTAAGGGCTCTAATGACCTCGATGTTGACGAGCCCTAAGGCCCCACAAAAAAAATGCATCATGTCCGTAATAATTTCTTGAAACACTTCAACTATTTGCAAGTAGTGGCCAATTGTCCTGAGTGAATACTCCATTTCTCTTCATGAGTGTGTTTTGTATTGAAGAAGTTGTGTAGTAGGTAGCTTTTAAGGCCCGGTGGTAGTCAGATTCAGCTGTATGCTCCTCCATGTTGAATTCAAATCGGTATTTTTCAGNTTTTTTTTTTTTTTTTTTTTTTCAAAGGTATCATTGGAAAACTGAAGAAAATACAATATGTCGTGCCTTTCTACATTTTTCAATATTTTTATTTTTTATGAGTAATTAGCGAAAAAACTGGAGGAAATGTAAAAAATCAGGGTGATTTGAATTGTCTTTAGAACTATGATTAAAAACGATCTTGTAGGTGAGACCAAAATGAATAGTCGTACCTTTCTCATTTGTCAAAAAGTGATGGCTATAAATGTCGCGAAAATGTGCAATTCTTGACGCTTTCATCGTCAGAATCGACTACGGAGTTCGCCATCCGACCGACTGAAACGAGGGAGAGGGGAGCGTTATTGAAGGAAAGAGGAAATATGTGTCTTGTTGAGAAATGTGACCAAGTTGTGAATGAGTATTCATTCATACTGTGCTGACTGTGAATGTTGACCATGTGCTATTCGTGAATGTTCTGTGCGAATGAGCACCTTGTCTCAAGTCACAATAATGAATTCATGATTGAAGAAAAATGGAAAATTGAAACTGACTGCACCTCAGAAACAGAAGAGGGTGAAGGATTAAAATGCTGGAGGGAGAAAAAATAAATAAATACATTTTTTTATGAAGTTAGAACAGAAAATGTATGAATTATTACGTATTATATTTTTGACCCCTATATGATGAAGTGAAATTACATGTCCCTGGCATTTTCCTGTATGTTCAAATTGCAATTCAAGCATTTGACAGAATAGAATGTTAGGACATTGTTCTGATACGTAAAATTAACAATTTGCACTTCTATAATTTTAATAGTATACCTTTTTACTTTAACATTAATAATTGGTTTATAATAGTGTTCCCAAAAGAAATCTGAATTTATAATAAATTGAGGAAAGTGAAAGAAACATCTTTGAACCTCTTGTGTACTTTTCCTGATTTGCATTAATATTTTTATCAGTTCTTGATGCACCCTACTGCTTTAGAATTCAAAATTAAATATCCCAAGAAGTTCTACATTGGATTATGCATTTTTTAAATTTTCGTGTTCGTTAATATGACACTAATCATTTGCTTATTTATCACTTGCGTACCCTTTTTTTCTATGAATTCTCAAATTATCCAAAAATATCTAATAAAGAAATAATCGACTGATTGTTCGACGACGTTGCTTTCAGACGCGTAACTTTTTATTGCTCAACTACACTCAAACTATTTATTGCTTCGAACGTTTTCTTATATTTCTCAGAGTTCTTTTGAAATATTTACAAGTTTTGTCGATTTGTAGATCGTTATTTTTAATTGCATAAGGTCTCAGGCCAATAGTTAGTATTATCCGACCAACATCTGAGTCCCCGGAGATATATGTGAACTAAAAGCATAATTTATATTCCCTCCCTGGTTCCTGTATCTCCCTTGCGCCCAGTATCTCGTCGCAACAATGTAGTACGTCACTTTTCTCTCGTCCTGTGTACGATGTTGCCTGAGCGATTTTCGAGTCTATACGATACGATGTGAAATACGGCACATGGCGCGTAGAGACGAAAGAAACATTATTGTTGACCTAAAGAAAGAAATCAGTATCCTGTTCAGCAAGCAACCAAACGATGCATGATCACAGATGTTATCACAGGCATGAAATATGTTACAATTTTACTTTAGTCATTATACCGCATTTGCATAAATTAATGAAATAAATTTGTGTTGTATATTGTTGGCAAATCGGAATCATTTATAAAAAGATAAGAAGAGAAGGACAAAATGTGGGAGAAGAAAAATTATCTACTCCCGGGAAGGAAAGACCCAGAGCACGCTAGTTATTGCTGGTGACATGGACCGGTGTATTTTTAGTAGCATAAGAAATTTTATACCTTAAAGAACGAAGATCCTACTTTCAAGAAACATGGTTTCATCCCCACTATTCGGTGATAAAACGCTAACAGAGTGCTGAAGTACGTGATAGTAAATTCGACAGTCCTGGAGAACGACTTATTATTACGCACATCGGAAGCAGCGTCGGATTAATCGAAGGGGTTTTGATTTTCAACGCAATTACCGCGACGAGATGAACACGTTTATCTTATAAAATTATTTGTTGAAAAATTAATCGTGAGATCTTCATTAATATTGAAAAATCAGTCGACGATGGAGATTTTATAAATAGAGCGCTACGTGTGGCGCAACTAGGAACTACTTCAAACTGAACGCGAAATTGAGCTGACTCCGGTGGGCCCTTAAACGCGGATTTGAAGGGGTTTACTGTAATTATGTCATTACATTGTAAAATTATCGCATGTTGCCTATAATGTAATTATTTAAGAACGTAAATACCCATTTGCAATGAATCAATACAAATTATCACGGCAAACTGCATACACATTTTGTGACTTGACGATGACTTTTTGAAAGATAGAAGGAGAAATTAATTAATTTATAATGATGTGCCCTGCCCCTTTAAAGATCGTAAGTGCGGATGTTAATCTTAGCTCAACAGGATAATTTAAAGCGGGTAACATCAAACACGCGTAGGAAAATTGTAAATGCCAGAAAGTCTCACGTATTCAAGTTTCATAATCAAATATAATACATCTTTGCAATGTAAATAAAACTCAAATACGTACCTGATCTAGTCAATAACAAAAACTCGTACGTCACATTAATGATTAAAGGTTATTTTGGCAAATAAAACATACTACGCGCATTAATGTAGCATTTTCTCGTTGCTATACTTCAGATGCTGATTCAAATAAGTTCACTAATATCTTCTTTTTTTTAAAATTCATTTGCACATACACACACTGCACTTTAAAGCCATGTTGCGCCATAGTGATTGTTATATAAATGAAAATAAACCTTAAATACGATGATCCAATGTTCGCCGCCGTACAGTAAGCATCGAAAACTGCAGTACACTATTTTTTTATGCAAATAAAACAATTTCATTCCGAAAATGGTTTTTAGTATGACATGTGCGAAATGTTCATAAAAGTGGATACCAATTCATTTCATTGGTTTGTAAGTAAGTACTTGCCGAAGTATGTATTTTATTTACGATTCGCGCAACAAGTTTTTTTAAACAAATAATTCAACAAAAAATATTAAATCATTTTTAGCGACAAAGATAGTAAGTACTTTAATTTTTTATCACGATCCACTAATGTGAAATAGGTATAGAGGTCTTAGCATTTGACGTTGCATTACTTTAATAAAAACCTTAACTTATCTTATTCGTTTTAGTACGTCGCTTAAATAAAGGCTTGTTTTTAAAAAGGGTTTTATTTATTATCTTATGATTTTCAGTATTAGAATTTGTTTATTTATTTGTTAAAACAATTAATCTTGCTTGTTCATTTGTTATACTCAAAATACTATTTAAACACAAACTTGTATTAATTTAAATAAATAGCATAAGCGATATAGCATCTGTGAGATAAACCTTCAGATAGCATAAACATCTTTTGAGAAGCGACCGTAATGATAAGATATTCTTATCTTGAAATGAAAAGCGTACGTTATGCAATGCATTGTACGTACTTGTATGAGGAGGGGGGGAATGTTTTTCAAGGGAAGCTTCCCGGAAATAATTTGCCGGAATAAAATCGTTATAAAGAAAATTCCGTTGTCTGGGAATAAAATCGTTTTATAGAAAAAACCTTTTTAAACGTTTTTATTGGAAATAGACATCATCATATTGCATTGTCAGAGGGTTTGTGTATGTGTGCTGTAATATAACTAATTAATCAGTAATAGTCTGGGGGCTCAGGTAAGTCGAGCACCACTACAGGGAAAACACGATATAACTGATTTAATTAATCATTTACACTCCGACTACTCTTCTCTCAGGGAATTTAATGAATTTAATTTAATTGATTCGAATTTTTTTTTAATAAGTGAGCCCCACATACAGAGTTCCTTAATAATTAGGAAAACGCTCATTCAAAAAAAATAAAATTTGACTTCAATTGCATTTGACTCAATTGCATTTGACTTAAATTGCTTATGATCTAAAATTCATGCCATGCGCCCAAACAAAAGAATCCCCCAAAATTCACACGTGTTATATACAACTGAATCATCACTACCCTTCTTGAACCAAGAGAGTATTTAAAAACAATTTGACAAAAATAGAAAGTTCAACGAGATTGATAATAAAAAAAACATTATGATAATCGCTCATCGTTATGAAGGCCTTAGTAATTTATACATTGAACAAAAGTTTTGAGCATAGGCCGTTGTATATTTTCATTCGTCGCACTTCTTTTTGTAGTCGCTGCCACTGTTGTATCTAACAACTGGAAAGCCCCAGTTTACACAGATTACCTTCGTGATGGATGGTCAAAGCATTCTAAAGACACCTGGGCGAGGAGACACTGGTTCGATTCCAGCTGGATGGAGTGCGGCGTCCTCAGCATCAAAATTTCTCGAGACCTGATCTTCGGTTGACTTTTAAGAACTATCTCGAAAGAAAATCTTTGAATCACAGACAATCGCTTTGAACTGAGAATTTCTAACGTTACTAAGTAAAAAACATTAGAATGCGTTGAATAACAAACACTTCGAAGACGAAGATTTCTCAATGTAAATCTCAATCACTCGTAGTAATCGTAATGCTAGTAGTCGTTACGTAAAAATCTCGTACTGCTCATGACTGAATGACCGCAGTCGTAGTCGTTTCTCTCGTAATGGTAGTGTGTAGAAGTAAAAAAGCTGTATTGAATCGATGTTGGAGCCTCACGGTTACCGATTTTGTAATCTACGCTCCCACTTCGTACCCCCGAAGTTCTCTCATGTGATCTGATTTTCAAAAACCATGTGACTGTTTCCAGCCAGTCATCATGATTCCTCCCTTCTTTTGTCATTGTTATGATTGGCTAAACTTGCAACAACCATTTCATGTTTTTGCCAATCCACTAGCTCCTCTTTCGTAAAATTTTCCCACTCCAACGTTCATCTGTAACTCCACCGGTTTTTTCCTAATTTTAAATCTAACGTCTTTTTCTAGACCATAACAAACTCCCGAAAGTTNTACTTTGTGATCGCTGGCGCCTTCTCTTAGACAATTGTTCAGCCCCTTTTTACAAGTGGGCCAAATGTTTTCGCACCCACGCTTCCGCGGTCTACCACGGATCCTTTCTTCTCTTTAAATCTTTAAAGGGAGTCTTCCTCTCTCCCCATCCCCCAACATGTGTCCTTTTGGCCGTTGTTCTTTAAATCCCGTAGCTCTGTTACTAGCATTCGTCAACAATTTTTCCGTTGGTTTTAACTGAATGACGCCAACTCTTGCGTATTGGGAAATTATCTCTCCCCCGTCCCACTTTCAACCGACAACACGTGCGTCTTTCTCGACCACCTTGTTTGCTGACCGCTCAAACCCCAAACCATAAATCCCAGCGTACTTTTTCAACGGTCACCCACCTCCGCGGTTGCGTAGCAGAAGTTCGGGTACGAACTCCTTTCACTTTAGAAATATTTTATTCGCTCTAATACTCATTTTATCTTGATTTTAATTAAGAATTATTAGATTCTTATAGTGTCAAATTTCAGTTCAATCGGTTGAGGGGAACTGTTTTAAAATTCATTCCCAAGATTTGGCCCAAACATACGATCTAAGAAGTGGAGTTAAATAAAAGCTTGTAAATACAGTGCATTCGAGGCACAGTTGTCTCCGTAGAGCCTATGTAACTTTATTTGCAGTTTACTCGAAAACAATACGGTAAATGCAAAAAATGTATTAGTCCATTTTTTATATAGGTATTTTCTTTCGATTAAACAATAAAATGGGGTGCAGTTAACCGATATTGCCTTGACGTTCAATCTACCTTAATACGTTTTAAAATAATTTCAAAGAAATGTATCAAGATCTGATTTAGGAGGTGTAGATATACACAAAACAATAATGCCTGTTGTCGGTCAAATTAAAGGCAAAAACTTAGGATACCTATCAACGTTGAAGTATTCGTAACCTGTTTATAAAGAACATAAAATACCACATCGACCATTTGTAGCACGAAGAACATCGTCTGTATTCGACTTCTTGACATGTTCCTCGTAACATGTTCTCTGATACGACGACTTGATGTAGAAATATCGTTCATTTTGGCCGCATACACGCGGTCCTCCACAAATTCCCACCAGAAGAAATCCAGCGGGGTAATGTCAGGTGAACGTGGTGTCCAGGTAAAGAGTCCTCCGCGTCCGATCCAGCGATTGGGAGATTTCTTATCCAGGAACTTGAGAACAGCCGTTGACCAATATTGCGGGGCTCCATCTTGTTGAAAGATGATGTTGGGTTGCAAGTCTTGTATCTGAGGGTGTACTAACTGCTCCAATATGTCCAGAAACACTGACCCATTCACTGTGCTTTCTGCAAAGAAGAAAGGTCCAACAATCCTGCCGTGCATTAGCCCATACCAGACGTTCAGTTTAGGGCTATCACGAACATGTTCAATGATTGCGTACGGATGATGCGAGCGCCAAATCCGTACATATGCCGAATAATCGCTCCTGATACATGAAATGTTGCCTCATGTGAGAATAAGCATCTGTCCAGGAAGCTAGCATCCGTGTCAATACGCTGCAGCAATGCAGCATACCCGTAGCAAATTGTTGTCGGCATGGTTTGTCGTTCGGCATCAGATGTTGCAGAATTTGTACTTTGTAAGCATACAAACGAAGACGTTGGTGTACTACATGATGCAATGTTGCTCGGGGTACATTAAGTTGCCGAATTGACTTATGTGGGCTTCTGAGAAACGCTTGTCTGATGTCCTCCACTGTCTTTTCCGAAACACTACGACATGCACCACCAGAACGTTTCAGAACACTTCTAGTTGCCAGAAACTTATGATACCATTCCTTAATTGTTTTCACATCAGGTGGATTACATCCATACCACCTATGATGATTTCTTTGTACAGTAATCGGTGATTTTGTTTCTGCGAACCACACTTCTGCTTGCACCTGTTACTGTGGAGTCGCCATTTTCACTTCATGCGATCATGCTGTACTCTGGCGACAATAGTTTCAGACGCGGGAATATAAATTCATTGAGATGCTCGAGCGGATGGTGGAATTTTATTTTCATACCTACTGTAGTTTTTTTTCCCTGGACCTTTGAAATGTGGGAGGTTTTAAAGGGACACCCTGCAGTATTTAAATCATGTGATTAAAAGTATTTTTTGTATTTTTCAGGCATTTCTAATGTTAAAAGTCGAGAGAGTCTTGTTATGGCCTATACTGATATGCCAGAAGATCCATTTAGTTCTGCTCCTTTCAGTTTACCTGGTAAGACTAATTCTATGGATAGAACTGAAATTCCTCAACTAATTTGGGTGCCATTTATTTATTATTAAAATTTGTTTTATTTATTATTTTAGCTTCAAAGCATCTCCGTGACAAACAGTCTTCAAAGAAAATGTCTTCTGGAGGTAAACTATGAATTCTGTCTGTAGTTTTAACTCATTGTAGGTGTTAAAATTTTACTAGTCAAAAATTATTGTTTAATATAAATGATGTGCAATGGAATCAAATCATTCCTACTTGTGAAAATTTTGAGTGTAGTTTGAGAATTTTGAGAAATGTTTAGCTTTCATAGAATAAGGGAAATGATTTGTATATCCAAATATATTTGTGATATTGCCTTATCATGATAGGATTGGTATATTATTACTAAAAAAAATACCTGTTTCATGAGGAAAGATTAATTTTTCCTCTTTCCTCTAGACCCAGAATTATCTGTTACTTTTTGAAGAAATAAATATATGTACATTTTTGTGTGTGTATATATTAGACACAAGGAAGAAATTTTTGTTTATTTTGTTGAGTTAAGTCTTGAAATTTTAAGTTTTGTAATAACTATTGACTTTCTTTCAGATTGTATTTGCATTTCTTGTTACATTTATTGTCTATTTAAGAGCATGTGCTTATTAGCAATATAGTTAGATAAGTAAACTGTTCTGATGAATCACTGATGTTGATTTTTTGTAGTTAAATTTGATGAATTAGTTTGATGAATTTTATGAGTGCCATAGAAGAAATAATTTTCTGCCTTGGAGATTGGTTTCATATTAATTAAGAAACAGAATTTCCTTTTTTGTTGGTGTTGTAAATACTGCCAAGTGAGTATCAAGTTGTATATTTAGTACTTGACATGTTGTCTTCAAGATAGTTTGAGGATAAATTTTCAAGAACAAAGTTACCTTGGTATAATGTATACTTCTGTTTTGTTTTGTTTTCTATTTTCCTCTGGAAGAAAAAAAAAAAGTGTATTTTAGAGAACTTGTTTGTTAGTTTTCAGATCTGTAATGGGAGGTAATGAAATATAGTTATGTTGCATTCTGCAAATTTGCCTGATGGATAAATTACCATGTTTCTTATCCAGCATGTTATGGTGTGAAGGATAATTGATCCATCGTTGTAAGTGAATGCTCGTATAATATTTGGAAATTTCAAATTATGCTTTTTATCAGTAATTACTGCACTCTTCTAATACTATGTTTTTCTTGTGATATATTACCGTTCTTCCTTAATATGTAGTTCATTGGTCTATTAGTATCAACATTGTGTAATTTTAAGGCAGAGAAATTAATGAGAATTCCAACTTAATGTGTAAAGTATTAGTAACTTCACATTGACTATGTATTCTCATAAATAACTGTCTCATTTTGTGCCATTGATTTCTTCATCACTGTTGTATCAGTTCTTTTTCATGTGTATTAATACTGTACACTAGTCAATGAATGAACAAGTTAGGGATCCAAACATAGCAGCAAATAAAAATGAAAAAAAAATGTGTAACCATTAATTAAGTTTTGAGTGATGAGTTTTAAAAAAGTATGTGAAGGATAAATCTATTATTGCAATTATTTAAGAATGTACATAGCGACATAAAAAGATTTTTAATGCAATATGCAGTTGAATATTGACAAAACAGGTAAGAATGCTACTGAGTATTTACTGCCATCTAAAACTTGCTAAGAAAGTTTCTTTGTGAGCAGAAACACTTTTCTAAACATTCAGGAGCTTGTGCAAAAAAGTGTTTCTGTAAGATGCCTTGAGAATTGAATTGTAGAAGCATCATTGTAATCAACTCAATTTCATAAAATTATCTTTCAAGCTGATGTTATATAGTTATTGACCTTGTTTGGAATACAAGAGACAAAGAGTTTATTTATTTTGAAAATTTTGAAAGGTAAAATATTAAATCTTCTCCTTCTTTGTGTCCATGTCATTGAAAACAAATTTATAAAATGCATAAAATTATGATTTAGATAAATAAATTTACACTGGATTTAAGTATTTTTGTTAATAACCTCAGTATTTGAAAACTGGTATATGTGTGAGGGCACGTGTGTTACGTAACAAAACTTTGATATCCAGCTTCTGACATTAGGAATTTGGTTTCTTTGTTGTAGTTTATGTCTGAATTGATCAGAAATGGATGCTTTATTAACAAGTCATATTCACAGTTGTATGGTAGAACTTTCTGTTTTCTTATTGATTAGCCTAATCAATGAGAAAACCACAGGAGACACTCTCTTATCTGGTTACCTTGAGACCAGGACCCATGTTGGGTAACAATTTGACCGACTAAACCGACATGTTCTAAATCTAATTGATAAATTTATAGGATTATTTTTACTTTAAAAATGACCATTGTATTTTAATATGAATTGCATAATTATGAACACTCACCCTGAAAGGACTTTTTTGGATTGATAAAACTTAACAAATGTTATTTCTAACTCAAATTCACTTAATTTACAATTTAAAAAACTTCCCATTCAGGGCAGCTCATTGAAAGGTAGCTGCCAGCCAGGAGGGAGTGTACTACAATCAAATTCTTAAATTTATTGAGAACATTGTGCTAGCTATTTTTTAACTATCTTTATTAGTACTTGATAAATTTTTCCATTAGACATCAAAACTGGGTACTAAATAATAACAATAATTTGAATATGTTCTCTCTTTTCTTCTTATTACTTTTTCAGTGCATTAATGTATTATAAGTTCACAATAATATTTTGCTAATTTTTGAGGTATGAGGAAGCTTCTGCATCCTCATTGAATATACTGAAGTTTATTTCCACTTACCCAGATAATCCTATAAATACTTAAAGATTAAATATGTGGTTATTATGTTTTGTATAAAGAAAGCATATGAAAATATATTTCTTAGTTTATCAAATATTTTAAATAACAAATAGCAAACTGTTTAGGTTTGGGGACCAATGTTTTTGGGATATTTACTCTTGCTCCTTCTATTCACTGATTTTCAGGGTTGTAATAATGAAAAAATGTAAGTGTGATTTTTATTTTAATTATTTTACTTCTGTAGATATTTTAGAAATAATTGTCATTCTATAAATGTAGCTTTTTTACCTAGTTCTATTGTTTGTAGGTACATAATATATAAGGTACTTGGAGGATTTTTTTCATTAATGCTGTATTTAAAAACAAGTTGTTTTTTTGTTGTTGTTGTTTATGGGTGGGTGGGGGGAGACATTAATATACTGGGGACATAGACACCCAGCTTACTCAAGAATGAAATGACATACCCTGGAAATGACTTGTTTCTTTAAAAGCTGAGGATTGCAATTTAGAAACATCTAGTTTTAATAGTCACTAGATCCTTTATGTATGAACTTCATCTGAGTTGCAAGCCAAAGATGAAAGTTTATCACCAGTATCCAAACATTCAAAGCATCTAAATGCTTGGATATAATAAGGACACTTAAATTTATCCAGCAAGTTCATCGAACTTTTATGACTATCACAGAAAATCAATTAGATTACTCTCAAAAGAATTCCATATCTATGAAATTTTGTCTGTAAAGATATCAGATTTATTTATATCAGATCTTATATGATGAAGGAAGAATTATGTCAGGAAAATATAGTTTAACTGGATTAAAAGACTCTGAATTCTTTATAGAAGATTGTGATTTGGTTTCTTCTCAGATATAATTAATCTTTGACCAAGACCAAAAAATAATATGTTAACAAAGAAGACACATGGTTAATAAGAGTCCCCTCCAAAGTTGCAACACTGAGACACACATCATTGTTTTTTGGTTTGTGAACTATGATGGTAATATGAAGCCTTCTTATTCTTTTTCACAAGGTCTTAAATGTTGCTGCATTTATTTATTTTTCTGAAAACAGTTGTTAAGGCCCAGATTGTTTATGTACAAAATATGCCTCATGTGTTTCAGCAAGACTGTAAACCCAGTAGCATATATAGTGAAGGGTACGTTCGGCACTTGCCCTCATCATAAGTCAGGGGTATCAACATTTTACAATATTACAGTGAAAATAATGTTACAGCATATTGTATTTAACCAAGCAAATTAATCCAAGCAAATTAGATACTTCACTTGTATAGTTAAAAATTATATTTTATTAATACATAGACTTGTTGGTATGTATTGTGCTATTATATAATGTTGTTCGTGGCACTATCTGTTTTGTGTGTGACATTCATTACCATATGGTGAACAATGTATCGTATGTGATCATGCTTAAAGAGAGAATGCCAATTTTGTATGTCATCTTTTAATTTCAAAACTCAATTTAAGGTAACAATAAATATTATGTTCATTAACAAAAGAAAAAAGAAAAGGAAGTGGTGCTGCAGGAAGTTGTTGATAGAGGAAGATTACAAGAAATCTAGCCTGGTTTTTATGACTTTTCTTAAAAAACACCATTTCTATGTTGGTTTTCAAGAAATTGTTCATCATATTCTATTGATCTGTGTCTACTAGAAATTTCTTAAAATACGAACTTTGTCCAAGTTCAAATGTATCAGAAACTGAGCAGGAAATAAAGCTAATTTTTAACATCAAAATTTTGCACTCTTTGGTACTGTTATTTCTTAACAGATTCTTATTTCTTAATTTCTTTATTTTTAAGGATGTGAATTTGGCCAAAAAAAATTTCTGTTTTACTCTTTTGGTTGTTGTTAATAATTTTGTATCTTTATTTACTAGGTAGTTGATCTGAAGCAATGAAAAGTCAGTTAGTATCAGCAAGCAAAACTCCAATGTAAACCCTCTTAAAAGAGTTAAAATTAGTTAATTTTGAATATTTGAGGGTGTGGCAATTTTACCCAGGTAATCCAAAGTCTGCATCATCACACACAGATGGCTGATACTACACAATTGCGTATTTCTTAACATTTGAACCCTATCCTCCCCAGACCTCAGTCCACTGGATTACTATGTGCAGTGTTGTTGGGGGAGAGAGAGAGAGAAATCAGTGAAAGCTATCATTATGTCTAAGGTCAACCAGAACCATTTAACTCAAGCATATAGACAATTTATATCTGACATCAAAACAGTTCTTGAAGCTTAAGATTGTTTTATTGAAAATTTTTTTTAAAAATAAAATAAAATTTTATTGATATCATTACAGTGTTATTCAGTTATAAAATTGGTATCTGTTGGTATGTATTCTGTTTTTTATTGACATAAATCTACCCTCAGATACCTTATGCACATGTACAATACTTCAAATTTATGTTCCCTTTTAAGAAGGTGAAGGGAATTTTTAAAAACTACAAATTTTTGTACAAATTACTCTAATTAATTCATTTCTTCATCCTATACACATGTAGATTTTGGTTTTGTTTAAATTCTTTAACCTACATGCATGAAACTCTTAATTTTTTATACCTGGTTTACCCAATAAATTTAATTAATCAATTCACTAATCTTTTAAAGAGCTTTATTCTATATGTTTAATTATGATGTTTTCAATATAAGAAACAACAATAAAATTCTCAACTCGTACACATAAGAATGATACATTGAATTTTGAAATTTCTCTGTGATAAGGTTTGAGTATCCTTTCTTTTCTATATATTGTTTTATCATAGTTGAACGTGAGGAATTTTTTTTAAAAATTAATAACAATAATACTAGTAGAAAATCTTATGATGATCCAGTGTGTTATTTTTATTATTTTCTGTTTATACATCTGGTACTTAGTGAATGAGGGGCCATTTTTAATTAACTTAGGAAAGTTTTATTTCATTTAACGTCAGCTTCTAATATGAAGGAAACTTACATAGTGTTGAGGGGAAAATACCCTACTTGCTCTACAAAACAAATGTTGAAAAATGAATGAAACTGATGAACAATTTCTGTAGCTAAACTATAATTGCTTTGAAAATTGATGGGTAGAGGAACTGGGGTTTTTCTTGCTTCCTATTGATATGAAATATTTTTAGTTTTTGATTTTGAAGATTTTAATCTATAAATTATTTTCAAAGAACAGTGATATTTATAATCTTGTAATGTAGTAAGTTATATACTTTATTAATTAATGCACATAACCATGTTTTGCAGTGTTGGCTCAGATCATTATAATTCAGTGTTAGATTGGCTGTATATGATTTTCCTTTATAGTATAAGTAAAAAGGAATTTTTTCACATGTTACATAATTGTACTGTTCCATACCTACATGTATGCATTAATTTGTATATCTTACTTTCATAGTTTTATTATTTCTTAATTTGTTTTGTTTGGTAAAATTGATAACAAAACTGAATGTGAAATGTACCTTCATATTTATGTGTCTTATAGTGGTAGTTATGAATTATGTACACTAATAACATTTGTATTTGTCAAAAGTTGATGTACTTTCTAACATTAATCAACAGGACTTGTTGGTGCATTATTTCACTTTTCAAGGTGGTTAATTGCTTAGAACTGTACTGTATATAGATAGTATTGCAAAAATATGCCATTAGTATTGTTGAGAATGTTCATTCACATAGTTCACTCTCCATTGCTTCAACTGGAACGACCCTATCAGAGATATAAATTTATAACATATGAATAGATCCTTAATACTTATTTCATGTACTTTATGAACTGTTATTGTCATATTTAATGAAAGTTGTTACATACAATGCCATGTAATTGAGCAATGCAATAAATGAAATACATAATTTATCATTTGTTATTTTATTACTTTTGAAATATCTGGTTAGGGGTGTTCCAGATAAGGTGGTGGTGTTAAAAGCCCAACAATTGTCATTTATTCTGAAATAATTTTATTTGTCTTTCTAGATTACTCTTCCTTTCCACCTTAGGTTGAAACAACCCTAGTCAGATTGATTTTTAGTGTCCATCTTAGTAGTTGCTATGAATCCTTTCATCTAGATGGCAATCTAATAATACCAACAGCATTGAGGTTTTACCTTTTTTCTGATTTTGTCCAGATAAACTACTTCAATGTTGATGTGTATCCTTGTTGATGAAGTTAAGGATATTAAATACAATGATAAAAATATGTTACATTTCTCATTTCTCAAAATAAATTATTCTGACTTTAAGAGAAGTACATTCCTAGGAATCATTGTTCTTGTTCAATCCAATTCTCTTATAGTGCCTACTGAATTATGAAGTTGGCACTTCTGTTGTTTTGAGAATATTGTCTTTATTTTACTTCCATCTTATATGTTTGCTTTTGAAGGAAAGGAAGCTCGATTTTCAAGTAAAGAAAAATATTTTATCAGTTTAGTTGTATGAATTTCTTTGTTTCCTTTCAGGCATTATACTATCTATTGAAATACCAAGAAATGAATTGCTGGGACATTATGGTTGCGGCAATTCATCATGCAATAGGGATCTTAATGGGGAAGGGAGCTGCTCTTGCATTGTAGGAAGTGCAAATTCTCTTTTCGTGAGAGCTCCTACTGAAGATAGATCAAAATATGAGAAACTTTCTCACAACTTGGATGAAATTTCTTCTGATGATAGCCAGAGCAGAAAGTCAGAAGGAGGTAATTTATTTATTCCATTTCTCTCTCTCTCTCTCCCCCTCCCACTCTTTTTATATTTTTTTATTAATTTTACCAAAAGGTAGGTAGTAATTTTGGACTAAGACTTCATTCTTTTTTTAGTAAGTTGAATTGGATATAAATTATTTTGTGTGCATTAATACTTGATTGTGGGGTATTCTTAAGAGGTTCATGCTTTAACAATAGGATTTTATACTGGAAAGCTCCTTTATTAAACAAACTGATAAAATGGAGGATTATTTTGTTTCATCATAATTAAGTTATTTTAAATAATGGAAATTAATTTTCTTCTTCTTCCTTTTGATGTAGAACCTAAAATAAGAAGACGGCGGCGTTGTACCAAGAGCGGTTACAACCTGGGGATAAAATCTAAGAAAATAAATGATGTTACATTAAGTTCATATGGTGGTAACATATCAGAAGATTCCATTGGCTCTGCCAGTGATCTACATGCCATGAATGATGATGAACCAATTGGGGTAGAAAAATGCAACCATGCTTTGAAACCAAATGAGGAAACAGTATCGGAAAGTATCATAACTTGTGGGTCTTCAGCTTACCATGCTGAATGTGAAAGTGTTACTACACATGAAGATGATGAAATGAAACTAAAAAAAAATTGGAAGGAAAATCAAGAAAATTCCTTTGATTCTCATGAAACATGTGTTGAGGATACTGATGATAATATTACTCATGATTTGCTCTTTGTGGGCCATAAATATGGAAATAAACCTTTGTTGGCTGATGATGAACTAGATAGTGAAGAAGAAAATGGAGATTCTTATCCATCTCCTCGTGCAACTTATTTACATGCAAAATTAGTAAAGAAACTAACAGAAGAGTATCCTTGTGTAGAATCTCTTCAAGATAACACTGATGTTTTTGCATTAGCTCCTTTCCAAAAACCATCATTATATTTATCTAAAAGTTCCTGTCAGGGAAACAACCGAAAATTTTCTTTGTATCAGAGTCATAGTCAGCCAGCTAGTCAGACGGTATCCCCTATGGATCTGGCTAGTAGCAGTTATAAGTCATCGTTCCTAGTCTTAGATTCTTCTCCAACTTTTGCCACAACTAGTAACACTTTTATGGCATTTTCGAAAGGTATAAATCAACACACTTTGTCAGATGATTCTAAATATTCAGTCTTGTTCAACAAAGTAAGTAATTTGGATGGAAAGAATGATATAACTTGTGCAGAAGGAATGGAGGAAGATCCTACTGATACTTTTCAGATGGATACTAGGTATGAGTCTTCTCACTTTGCTTCCATTGTTCCTCCCATACAAGAACAGGATGAACTTACTGATAGAGGAAAAGATATTTTTGGGTCATCTCCCTTCATTTCTAATTCTCATGTCAATGAAAATACAAATATAACTGTTTGTTCTGTATTTGAAGCACCTACTCCCGAGTCTTCAATAGTTAACAAAAAAATATCGTTGACTTGTCCTTCCAATTCCCCTCTTACAGTAAAGATGGTGGGTAAAACAATATTAGGGGAATCTACAGACATTAAGTCTCGTGCTATGACCTACAAAAAATGTGATGCCCAATCAGTTATTGATTCTTCTAGAAGCCAAGAACCAGCTCATGATCTTTTTGGTGCTGTACCATTTAATGAAATGGCTTCTCACATTGTGGCCTCTCAAAAAACCAGTACTTCAACACCCCTCGGAAACGTAGGGACATTCCAACATTGCTTTAGACCAAAATCTTTGTCTTTAGGTCAATCTCATGTGCTAGCTAATAGTGAAAGTAAAGAAACTGCATTCAATGACTTGTCAGGTTTTTCATGTGTGTTACCAGCAGAGTCTTTCTCTCAATTGTATATTAATGAAAGTAATTTGACTTCCAAAAGCAACAAAGTCAGGGAGTCAGATTTATCACCGTCTCCTAAATCAAATGCTAAGAAAGATCGCAGTAAGGGAGACAGGTCAAAATATCATCTTATACAAAAAGATCCTGGATTGCTTGATATAGTTCAGAAATCTAATAAAGTTGTAAAATTATCAACCCAAAAGAAATTTAACAAAAATTCAAAAAAAGGAAATGAGAAAACTTCTAGTGCAATTTCTACAGGATTCAGTAACATGAGCTTTGAAGATTTTCCAAACGATGAGAAAGTGGGTGTTGTATCAGAACAAATGGTTGTGCCATTTGAAGTACTGCGTAATGAGAAGCATTCATATGACAGTGAGAAAAAATATGGATCTTTGAAACGCCGAAGTAACCCGTTTTCCTGAAAAATATTGTGGATTAATCATTTTTTCAAGATATTGTCAAAGTAACGTGTTCAGATTGATTTTTACTTTAACTTTATTTCCATACAAATAGGTTGATTTGACACTTATGCAAATTTTTGTACACAAGGCAGGATGTGAACCTGTGTCTCTAGACTTGTTTAGGGTGGTTGTGTTTTACCACTAACAGGGGAACATATTTGCTCAATAATTTTTGTGAAAAACCACCATGAAAACTTATCCAACATAACTTCATCTATCTTCCATTGAGCACTTGAGCTCATTGTTGGATGAGTGCTTTATGAAAACATAAACAATTGTGTACTGGGTTGGACCTCATCGCTGTGACATGAAGAAAACTTAAGAAAATGGATTATTTAAGTTACTGGCAGACCAGGAACCTGTGTCACTTGGCTCGCAGGGCTCAGTGTTTTACCACTAAGCTACAAAGGAACAGAAGATTTGCTCTACCCAGCATTTGCTCAACTTTTCTGTATTTCTAATGCCACAGTGTGACATAGCCTAATGCTAAATCATAATTGTTAACATTTTTTTATAAAACATTCATCTCACAATGTGCTCTATGGAAAGCAGGCAAAGTTGGTGGTGTTATATTGTTTAGAGCAAAGTAAACAAATAATTTTTTTTAGATCTCTTGAATCATTCAGTACTTTTCATAAAATGAGCCCAATTTCCTTAATATTGTTTTTATTCTTAATACTAACACCAAACAAAAATACATTCCTTTTTGTGGTAGTGTACTGTATTCTTTCTATCAAATTGTTCAGAGCTTTACTTGATGGGAAACCTTAATTGTATTAATTTTGTTTATAGTATTACTATCATATTGTAATACAAACCTTTATTGTAATCATTTCGGATAGATTGTGTGCAGTATTAAAGAGTGTGCCTACGTCTCACCATTCAAGTTGGTGTTATCTTAATCTTACTCACTCATCATACTTGTACTTTTATGATTGAAGTTTCCAAATCAATGAATGAGTTTTAGTATTTGACCATTACAAATTTAAAATGCTTTTTTGCATGAGTGTGACGACATAGATAGCTACACTTTTGGTACCTGATCTTTGTAAATATTTTCAGTATTTAATGCACTTCTTTATTGCGAATTCATTTTTCTCTTGAATTTGATGTTACCTCATATAAATTACATTTGCATACACTCCACTACATTTCAATTATCTGAAATGTGTTTTGGTAGATCATAAGCTATAGGGTTGTTGTGTTAAAATCCTCTTTGTAATTTAAACATTGTGGTGTATACATGCTCATTATAATTTAATCTGTAAGAGTTGGAGTGATTCCACTATTATATTCCAGAACATTTGTACATCAAATTTTGATGCATTAATGCTTAATAGTGCAAGCAAGAATTAATTATGTATATATATGCAGATATCATGAAGTATTTTATTTTTCTCCATTTGTGAGGACTAAGTCTTAACTACTTAGTTGATTGTATTAATTTCTTTCCAAGATAACATGCAACATTTGTTAATTTTTGGTTTAGAATATGAAACATGGCACATGATGGAAGAAATCTACTGCTGTTTTTATAGTAGCATTTTTCTAGTAGTGTGAATATATGCAGCTGGCCCAAGGATAGTTGGCCGATGTGATGTCTGCTTTGGCTCCATTCCCAACATAACTTCCCTTTCCTCCAAAACCCCTGCAACAACTCCAGTGGAAAATGTAATTTATTTTCATACATACTTTTATGGGCTTAAAATTAAAAAGAAATAAGCTCAATTTGTTTTAATCATTGTGTCGTCCATAAGAATCAAGACGGTAGTATTTCCACAGAAGTACTGTGAGAGCCATGCTTTTGTCAAAACCCCATTAATTAATGAACAACCTTTTTAGAAACAAGCGTTTATTGAAGCCGTGTACTAAAATGAATAAAAAAAGTCTGTTTTTGTTAAAGTAATGTAATACCAAATACATAGCGGCATACATATTTCTCATTAGTAGATCCTAATAAAAATAAACTTCCTTTTTATCTTTATGACTAAATATGACTTAATATTTTACAGTGAATTATTTGTTTTCAAAAAGTTTAGTGTGCAAAATGTTCATAGAAGTAGATACCAATTAATTTCATAGGACAGCAATAGGTTGGTAAGTATGAACTTGCCAAAGTACGTATTTTCTTTATATTTCGCATGACAAGCTGTATGAAAACAAGTAATTCAACATAAAATACTAAATCATATTTGTCCCCATCGTGGCCACGGTGTCAGTGTGATTGCTCATCACCAAGTCATCCCGGGTTCGATACCTGGGTGGGGCAAGATAAAATTTGTGGCTTTTCATACCCATGTCTCAGTTTAAATAGCTGTGATGTATGAAGAGTTCATCCTCTGCGGCTAACAACCATAGTTGTAATCTTGGATACAGCAATCTAAATTCTGTCTAGACGTTGTTCCCCCAAAAATGCACGATGTGTCTGGTAAGTAAACTTGTACAGAAATGAGCCTTACTAACACTCGTCATCATGGTCCTTCATTGGCTGAAACAAAAAAAATACCTTAAATCATATTCAGCGATAAAGATAGTAAAAAAGTTTATTTTTCATAGGATCTACTAATAGGAAATATGTATGAAGATACTAGCATTTGGCATTATATTACCTTAAAAAAAAACATACTTATTTTATTTGGTTTAGTACATGGTTTAAATAAAAGCTTGTTTTTAAAAAGGAGCTTTATTATATTTTACACTTTTTAGTGTTAGAATTTGTTGATTTATTTATCATAATAATTAATTTTGCTTGTCCACGTGTGTGTAAAGCTAAAAAATACTTTTTAAACACAAACTTTTATTAATATAAATAAAATAGCATCCATGTGATACACCTCCCCAATAAATATCTTTTGAGAAGCATGTACTAATGACAAGTTCCTTCGCTGTTATAACAAAAAAAGTGTAGGTTATGCAATTTGTTACACTTATTTGTATGAAGAGACAGATTGCATTTCAGGGGTTTCTTCTTGGAAATAATCCTCTGAGAGTTATCTTGAAATAAAGTCATAACTAAAAAGACTTTTAAAAAGTCTTATTGGAGCTATTAGAGAGTTTATATATGTGTCAAATTTCAACTCAAATCAGTTTGGGGAAACAGGTTTAAAATTCAGTTCCAAGATTTTCCCAAGCATACCAACTAACAGGAGAAGTTAAATAATAACTTGTAAAAAGGGGAATTATTATTTGGGAAAAATGTCTTAACAAGCATTTATGTCTAACAATGGCTAACATTAGATGCTCCTAAGAAATGGTTGGCTGTTTCTTAATCATTTTGATCTTTGAAAACTTAGCAATGTCGGTATATCCTCAACATGTACTTCAAATACATTCAGGAGAATATTAGTAAGGTGGTCTCTAGTAATGCAAGACAGGTGGTTTCTGGTCAATCATTTGACATGGGTGTTAAAATAATAATATCCCCTAGTAGGTCCTTCTCGTTTATGTTGCACTCATCACCATTGCTTGAAATCTACTGGAGATTTTTGCACTGTTAAGTAAACTCAAGAAATAAAAAATATTATTAATTTTGGATGCACTGTGGATTCACAGAACCACATCCGAGTTTGTCAAAGTATTTCATAGAGTTGCTCACTCAGAACTATATGCTGGAGTGCTACATGAGAGGTTTGTTTTGAAGAGGGAAAAGGGATCTGGGTGCCTAGTGCTAGATTGGCCAGTGCCCCATGTGGTCACATGTTTCACATCGGCCGCAGACTGGCCTTGAGAACATGTTATCAGCATAACTTAGTGATCTGTAAATAAATTGTTATTCATGTTCATTTACAACTAGTCATTATGATAATGGATTTGCATTAATCACTTTATCATTAAAATGCAATGTATTGAGAAAAGTCTGAAACAATGCGGTTGCATCTTTGAGACAGAAGGGAACGAACATCTCATGAGCTGGGAAGTGTCTGTATCATATTTTTTCAATACCAAAACATTGTCAGAATTATTTCATTTTTGAAGACTCTTCAAAAATGTTTGTCAGTAAATGTCAATCTGTTCAAATTCATTGATGCATGAGAAAAGACCCATATTCAGCTATATGAGAAGACCCAGTCTCCTGAGCAAAACCACAATGAAATTAAAGAAGTTGAAAAAGAAGGTATACATAATGTTCATGCTCCAGTGAGTTCTTGAGATTTGACTATTTTCAGTACAGCAAATTTCGTGGTAACATATTAAATTTTCATACTGGAATTATTCTGTTATATTTTTGCTTCAAACTGATGTCATGGCTGTCACATTGTTGAAAAGGACTAATATTCCATGAACTGTTAAGAAATAAACACGATTAATTCCATTTTTCATATATTCTATGTTGTTCATGATGTCATGTTGAAAATAATGCTAAGGATTTAACTTTTAATATAATTTAACAGTTTAACAAGTTACTGAAGAATTCACTGCTTATGCTGACATCTGAGCATTTTGTCACAGTACTTTATAGATAAGTTTCTTTAATTTTTTGTTTTACATTTCATTTTCATGAAGTTAATCGGATCAACTTCTTATTGCTTGGCATGATTAAAAACTTGATAAAACTCAAATTTGCACATCTAATTTAAATTTTAAAAGATTGCACCTTTTTTGTAATTATTCATTTTTTATGTAGTATTTTATTTGTAGTAGTTTTAAGTCTATGATGTAGTATTACTTTTTAAAATTTATTTTGGTTCCTCATGGGATTTTTTCTCTTTAAACCATCAAACAAGTTGAAAATAACAGCATAATGTTAATAATTAAATTTGATTTTTGCTTTATAACTTCCTGAATATTAAGAATCTTAATTTCAGAAAATAATTTCTAAAGGATAGCATCTTAGAATTGAAAGATGTGCTCCAGCTAAATAAAAATATGTACATATGCAGGATGAGGCAGAGTAAAGAGTGATTTTGAAAAGGCTGTAAATAAAAGTGCAATCAATGTATCTAAATGTTATTTTCACCACTTTAAACTACATAAGAAATCATTCACACAAAAAATTCTCAGGTATTATTTTATTGTCTGTTTGGTTAAATACTGACGAGATATTCTTTATTTTGTAATTCTATGGCAACATAGTATCTATTCCAGTGTATATTTTCTCCAAGCTATGGCATTTTTTAATCTAATATATTCCATAAGTATTGAGCTGAAATGTATAATTTTATCTCAATGGCAGCATTGTTCCTGAGTGGTATTCTAAGGAACAATTCATTCTAAAGAACTTTTTTTTTATCAAAGAATGTTTCATGAATTCCATTTGATGATTTAAAACATAATGAGAAAGCAATGAAGAGAATTCTTAGAAAAAGACTGGAAAATATATGATGGGAAAATGTGTCTGTGATGGTATATTGTGATTGAATAGAATTTTTGCTAGGTTCTTACTGTATCAATCTTCATAAGAAATTATGTGTGGCTATGAATTGGATATGACTTTTTTAAATTCAATTTCCTATGAGAGTGATATCCTCAGAGAGGTGGGAGAATGTTCTTGAAGAGGCAACAATGGTGCTAGAACTTCATTGAAGTATTATTGGTTTATTGTCCTTGATGTAATTATATCTTTAGACATTCTCTTCTAATGTGTATTACGTGTTTCATTTGATGTAGTGAATTCATTATTTTCCTAAGAGTGTGGTAAGAACTGCTTACTGATGATGAATCCCATCAGTTGGAAGTAATATTTTTATATCAGCTATAGAACCAATATAGTCAAGTCATACCCCATTTTCTTGTAAATTCTATTCTGTATGTGCATAAACATATTTATTTTAGTATTGTAAATCATGGGATGCAGTTAATTTTTTTGTTAGTAAAAAATAGATACAGAATTTATGGTGGTTTTTTTTCTGACCTGTTGTACCTTCAAATAATTATTAGTTTTTATTCCCGAATATTTTACTGCTCATAATTAGCATCTTTGTTTTTTCTTTTATAATTTACTTAATTAACATTTTATATATAAGTATTTAATTAAACATCTAAAAACATTAGTTTGTCAAATTAATGGTTCAGATGAACGATTCAATACAATTAAATTGATATGTATGATAATTTCAAAAAAGCTGTGTTCACCTCATTTGAAAAATGTATAGCTCTTTAAGCAGCCAGGTCTCATTGATCAAACTCTACATACTTATTACTTAAGTGAAGATAGTTCAGTGCAGGTATGGAATTTTTAAAACCTGTCCCTTTTGAGATTTTTTTTGGTTTAACAAAGATATTACAAAAATTGTTACTCTTGCTCATTCATTAAAAATAAAGGAAGATAGCTAGATCCCTCTCCAGGGACACCACCTTGACGTAGCATTGTCCATGTGTGTGGCGAGGGCTTGTGCACTCTGATGATGCTGGGGGCTATGCCAGCTGCAGTTGCATCATAACGTTAGGTGATGGTGTGGCTGCTAGCAGGGTTTCCCATGTCGGAAAGGCTTCATCGGAGGAGTCAGACTAAGTGTGTCCTGCAACGAACTGTCTAGCTCACCCTTCCTGTTTCCACACCCATACCCCTCAAGGGCTCTCACCTTGGGAGTTCGTGGGTAGCAACCACGGGGTCCTGACCCGAATCAAGTATTTCTTCCACTTACGAATGCTTGATTCTCTCTGCATACTTTTCTATCGGCCTTCCTTGGCCAATTTTTGCTATCTTCGACCCCGACGCTATTATGTTTCGAGGGCTAGGGCGTGTCTTTCGTGCTACTTTCACAACCTTTCTTCGACCTAAGGTGTAATGCGACCCGTGCCGAGGCCTGAATGGTGCAGGGGGTTATCTGCATCGCAAACGGATCCTCTTGGATACCTGGCGACCTCCCAGAGTAAGAAGCCTTACTTGCACATGCGGGGCTCTGTTCAGACTGACAGTTTTTCCCTAGCTTCTCGTGGGAACATAATGGATTATGTTAACAAAAATAATTCTACAAGTGCAGTTAAGGCGGAGAGTGGTCGAAAGGGGAGTGTCCTCTTACCCACACATATAATAGAAGCGATAACAAATAAGATGAATGCGAAAAGAAAAGGCAGAGGTGGAAGCAGCACTGCGATTAAGTCGAAGACCCTACCTCCAGAGGCAAATGTGACTCGGATTGTTGAAGGATGGCAAGGAGTTCTAGCGACAAAACAGAATGAAGATCGGTTGTTCGACAGTCTCATGGAAAAACGTAATGCAATGAATGATGTCATTACATCAGCTAGGATTATCCATAAGACAATCACAACTGACATGAAAGCGGCAATGTCCCTCGCTAATCGAATGACGTGGATTTTAAAGAACAAGCCAACTTCACTACTGTGGTGGAGGACATAGATAGAACCTGGTACCGAATGCTCAATTGACTGAAATACCGGTATTGATTGAATTCGGAACTACCCTAACCTCAATCACTTCACAGCCAGATGAGCCAATAAGGAAAGACGGCGTGGACATGGATGGAAATGAAAGGACATACCGCAATCTCAGCACAACTGCAATCATCGCCCACTGACAACGGTCAAGCATCCACAGCTGAACTGCCATGGGAGACGAGGCAAAAGAGCGTAGGAAAAAGCAAGGAGAGACTGATTGGAACTGGAGCGAGATAAAGGTAAGGTTTAAACCGGAAGCAATCTTGAAGTGTAAGAACGACATCTTAAAATGAATGAAGGAAAAGGTCAGCAAGGAAAACGTAGGAGAAAAGGTCAATAAAATAAGACAAAGACAGGAGAGCTTTTAATTGAACTACAAAAAGGTTTCATGGCCGACGAAGTCAAAGAAGCAATGAAAACAGTCATAGGCGATAGATAAGGTTGCTGTCGTATCCTTACAGCAGATGGTAACCCTTGATATCAGGGACATTGACGGGAACACAGATAAATATACAGTACGAGAAGCATTCATAACTGCTTTCCCTGATGTCAACTCAGAAGAGATTACTGTCCGAGCTTTGAGATCTGCTTACAGGGGTATTCAAATGGCAATTGTGTCAGCACCGCAAGCAGCTATGAAACCCACTATGGCAACAGGAAAGATGAGAATAGGATGGATCATTGCAAGGGTTCGGGAGAGAAGTACAGTCCCTAGATGTATCAACTGCCTAGGTTTCGGACATGCTTCTAGCACCTGTTAAAGGACAACGATAGGAACACCAAGTTGTGTTTTGTCTGTGGCGAATCATCGCACCTGGTATCAGGGTGTACAAACATACCTCGATGCGTGCCATGTGAGGCGATCGGAAAACCGGCTGACCATATCGCTGTCACCGGAAAGTGTTGCAATGCAAATGGCAAAGCATGAAAAAAGGAATCAGATGAACACTAAAATGGCATCGTTGCTCCAAATTAATCTTAATAAATGCGGCAATGCTCAGATCTTCAGCGGACTGCAATGGAGAAACGAGCCGACATATTGATATCAGAACTAAACAAGAACCTACATGATCCCACATGGTGTTCCGATATAAGAGGTGATGCTGCAATTCAAATACTCCATGCAAATAGCGTAATTGCTGGTCAGATTGAGAGAGGTCAAGGGTATGTTAGAAGGAGAAAATTGGGATGGCAGTATATAGTTGTTACTTTTCGCCAAATAGATCAGTAGAAGCGTTCCAAAGTAATCTTGATAAGTTGGAAGCGAGCTTTAGATGTTCGGAGAGGCCTATCAACGTTGCGGGTGACTTTAACGCGAAATCTCCGTAATGGGGCAAGGGATGAGAGAACGTATTTTAGATGAAGTCATGATTTCGCTGGACCTGATTACCATTAATCAACCAGAAGTGACAACATTTGAAAGAAGAGCATCCGTTTCTGTACTGGATCTAGCCTTCACAAGAAAAACGACTATACCGTTCGTTGGTAATTTGCATGTATTAGAGTTCGAGAGTCTTAGTGACAACAAATACGTAAGTTATGAAATCGGTCGAAGGCGTGCTCATCCGTCTCGGACACATTGCGGAGGTTGCTCAATCCGCAAACTTGACACGGAAATGTTCCAAGAGAATATTGAAGGTATCTCCGCGATGAGGGAAATGTGGTCTGCCGAATCGCAGAGCGGTGTACTGGTGGACACATCACAGCTGAGAACAAAGTTCAATATGCTAAGAATAGTCGCACAAAGAGCCCATTGAAGGAATCAACAGACATCGATGCAAGCTTCAGAAAATTATAAACTGGCAGGAAAAACTTCGCAATGAAATCAGACGACTGGAAGTGGAATGAACTATGCCAACAAGTTGATCAAGATCCTTGGGGTACACCTTACAGGAAAGTGTTGGGCAAGTTGCGTAAGAATAATGGAGGAATACCAGAAGATAAAAGAGTACCTATTCTAACTTCACTACTTCCAAATGGATAACTTAGGACGACGTACCAAGAAACCAGAGAGGAGGACGTACTACCATTCCAACTGAAAGAACTTGAAGAGACTAAAAAGTGGCAAAACGTCTGGACCTGACGGCATACCGGATGAGGTACTGAAGATTACTGCGTTGTGTAGTCCTGACCTGCTTCTTGATCTATTTAACACTTGATTAAAAGAAGGATATTTTCCAGATCCATGGAAAAGACAAATGTTAGTCCTCATACCAAAAGGGAAAGGGCAGGATTCAAAACACCCACCTGCTTACAGATCTCTGGGAATGCTTGATAGCACAGGAAAGCTGTATGAGAGAATGATTCTAAACAGAATAGAGTCGTGCTTTCATGAAAATGGACGTCTTTCGGACTAGCGTTTTTGGCTTCAGGAAAGGAAAGTCAACTACGAATGCAGTTCACGATGTCCAATTGGAAGTGACTAAGGCATCTAACGTTTCACCTAACCCTGGCGGTATTACGTAGTTATTACTCTAGTTATAAGAAACGAGTTTACTTCAGCTAATTGGGAAGACATCTATCGCTCACTCTAACGACATATTCCGTGGTATTTCCTGTGTGTTGAAAGTAGTTACATGGAGGAAAGATGTCTGCTGGTACAAACTGACAATGGAACAGCAACCATAGAGCTATCCGGAATTGGGCAAGGGTCCGTCCAACGATGCACGTTTTGGAATAGTACGATGACCTGCTTCGATTAGATATACCAG
>NNCF01135532.1:36867-167129 GCA_002313205.1 Laupala kohalensis | reverse complement strand
GTCCGTCCGTCTGCGCGCAGTGATTCTGAGTATATGGATGAATGTATTTAATTCATTTCGTATTTACGGTAGAATTTACTTGTCGTCGATGCACGTGCTCTGTTTTTTTAAACTTTAAAATAAACGGTATTTCACGTGTAGTAGCACAATCCTACATATACAGAGTAATGCGTATGACCAACTCCGTAAATAACACAAGAGTTACATGAAACCGAAAAATACGTCGTATGCTGATGATGTCTTGAATGTTTGACGATCGTCATAGAGACCAGTACAAGATTCAAAAATATTTATTTTAGGGGCATATGCTTGTTTTGCCTTACCATAAGTGCGGCATTAATAAAATAACAGAGTATGTCTCTGAAAAAAGTAGATTTTACACAAAGTGGTGGGGGAGACAGTAATGAACGAAATGTTAATATTCATTGGAAAACTACGAATGAAATGCTGTCAGCGGCTGGTGATGAACCAGATACTCCTAGTGGTTCTTCGCTGAAGGAAAAATCACCTATGCGAGATGCTTCATCGGTAGTGCAGCAGATGCGCGAAACGTTGGAACAACTGCAAGTGTCTCTGCGGTCATCTCGAGAGGATGAAACTATGCTACTGAAGTCGCACGCGTACACGCGACGTCGGTTTATGTTACTCTCAATGACACTGGAGCGTGCCACCTCGTGCAACCACTCTCTTACAGGTGAATTTGCAACTATCATTAATATCAGATCGACTTAGTTACTTAGTTAGTTTAGAAGCAGGTTTGGGCTTAAGACTGGCCTATGCACGTAGGTGACGACGAAAACTCAGTGTGCAACCCCAAAAGACAGCAATGGTGCACTAGCACTGTCCCTTGACTAAGGACAACCATTCTGACGCCAGGATTGAAGTTTTGTCCTGGTAAAGAGTGTCCCCAAAGATCCTTCTGCTTCTTGGATCTCACAGTGTATTCAGTGATGGGAGTTTCTTTGAACTCCCCAAAAAGACGGCAGTTTTTGTCCCTATTGAACAATCCTATCGTTTTAAGGTGGTTCAGAATATCGCCAGGTCTTGTGAACCTATCTCATGTTGAAATAGCAGATCACGAAACACCAGTTTCAACCTAATATTTTACCTTATTCGTTCAGTAGATAGCTCACACTATTGTCGTTGCCACCGTTAATGGCATTGGGACACAGACCAACGGAAGGGGTACTTTTGCATTTGAGGCAAATTTCGTACGTCTACCAAACTTTAGAAACGACCATCCCACTGCCGATCATCACTATTTAATGTTTGATCGTTCGAAAAACTTATTCACTGACTTGATTGCATAAATCCTACCTTTTACCCTAGGTTTCGAAAATATTAAGGTACTGTCGATATCTGTTGATTGTTCTATCTGAAAAAAAAATGTCTAAAACATTACTCAATCGTCGGTTCACTGTAGCGCCCGGAGAGAAGTGACGCCATTGACTAGACGCGAGCACGTGTTTTCTTCTTAAGGCTACTGATCACACGAAGCCATATGTCATCATCCGTGATGACTGCTTAAGTTCTTTTACAACCAAAGACTTCTTTTTTTCATTATAAGTATATCAACTGTTTTCGCAACATGACATCCGCATAACTGAATAACAGGAATCCCTGTAGGCGTAATTGCGTAATATCGAAATATGGTTATTATAATTGGAGAGTAGAACACTGAACGTTTAAACAATCGAGTATATTGAGATGCTGCCTGTTGGGTTAAATTTTTACAAGTTATCACGTAATGCACGTGTTTGATTTGGTATGGTCGACGTGTGCTGTTCGGTTTTTGTTCTGATGTGGGAAACATAGAAGTCATAAACAAAGTGAATAAACACTCGCTCATTCACGCGCTGTGGTAGTATGAGTTCGAAAAGTTGATTACTCCAATTCCGTTGGTGTGCTGACCGTTTATTGCTCTGATGAAAATAATCCACGGATTTCATGAAGTCGTTCATTTACACAATTGGAGACTATCGTATATTCTGTTCTTGGGAATATGATATGTTGTGCATGGCATTTATTATAGGCATTCGAGCACAAACATTAATTTTAGTACTTAAGTTGAAGGATGTATTGCGAGAATATTCTACTGATCTTGGCATCGTCCCAACAAACAAAATATGTATGAGCGATGTGTAACCTTGTGAAATGGAATATGGATTTTTTTTCATTTGGGGCATTTATTTTGTGAAGTATGCCCGTCTACAAGGGAACATTCAAGCGGACGTCAAAACTAGAGAGTGTTTCATCTTTGTATCTTGATGTAGCAGTTTCTGTAATACCCTCGTATGTAACACTTGGTTTTTCTTCAAAAACTAATTCTCTAAGTAATTCCCTAAGATCTTACCAAACTGATTTTGCATTAATTGCCTACTTGGTAAATGTTAAACGATGTCACAATTGAAAATTTCTATTAGACAGCGGCGTCTTCGCTGTGTCTGAGCGACATGCGCAATACTTGGTCGAAGCAGCTCCATTCAAATACGCTACAAGTACGAAAACTTCTATATATTTACATCGGTATGCTTCCGCCGTCTGCGACCGCCGTCATTGAGACTTCACCGCATCGCTCCGGCTCGTCTGTTGCGCCGGCCAGACAGCCGGATTTCACGTTCGCTTAGTCTGAAACGCGGAGACCTATGCTCTGAAGTGAACGAAGGACATGGCTTAACAGCTGCAAGTCTTGCGTCTATCGTATCGACTAAAAGGGCGTAACATCAACCAGCAGCTGTAGCGTGGTCTCACTACTCGTACGTTGCTTATTCACGCCTATTCAGCATAGGGACTTTCATATTTTCAATTCATAAAGATTGCTATTTGTGCAGAAATTTATAAAACTATATATTTAAATGAGCTTTTCTTCTGTTTAGCATTTCAGAGTGACTTTCTTAGCTTAATTTTCAACGCTTCCTCGGCTTCATTGTCTTGTTGGTTAGCATATTATTTCCGTACCTTAATTCCGTTAACTAAACCAAAATCATTTGAACAGTATCCGTGTTACATGACCTTTTAATATAATTGTAATGTTACGTGTAATTCATACCGCGCTCATACTTGATGTTCCTCAAGTCACAAAATTTATGTAAACACTGTGGACGTATTGTTATAATAACCACGTATTGGTGTATTTTCTTGTTCACGTTTTGCATACAAAATATACGTCTTCCAGACCAATCAAAGTGCTGAGACATGTTGTAAGTCCTTGTTGCTTTTTCTTTATAATTATTATAATAATTTGAATGATTATCATTCTACTTCAGAGCCAAAATTGGAACTGACAGTGCCGGATTCCGAAGTTTTCACCCTCGGAATAATATAGATGAGTATCGTAATACAGCTTATTGTATTTTTTCTGACGAAAGAATAACATGGATTTGTATCTTTGATGTTGACCCACATTACAGTGTGTGAAAAGGTATTTTCACGTGTAACATATCAGGAGAATTTATCTAAAGTAGATCGATCTATGAAAATATATCAGCGCCGTCTGCAATAGGGTGACCACAAATTGGAAAAGTAAGTTCGTATTCGGGTCTCGTTTCCTCTCTCCATATTTAGCCTGTAACATTTTAAACAAAATTTAATTCTTGGTTTTTGTTGTTTGTGTGAAATAGATGCACAGTTTAACATTTATCAAACGATTTATATTATTTTTTTAAATTGGATTTGATAAACGCTATCCTAATGAATACGTAGCTACTAGTGTGAACCTAAGTGATTCTGTAATATACTCGGATATTACATTAAGCTAATAAACCAATTTTGTTCTCCAAACTTAAAGTAAATTATTATTTTGAGATTCGAGTTACTGTGCTATTTGTACTTTTAAGTAGATATCACATTTGCTTCGATGTGTTGATTGTGTCTTTTGCTTGCTAGAAACATTGATGTCGACACCCGAACGTTGTCCACTTCTTGAAACCACATTCGACCCTGGGGAGTCAGTGAAACAAGATGGTGATACGAGTTTGCTACTGGTACATCGCGGTGTACAAACTCATGACGTGGCAATATGCCATCCTCAATGTCCTTGCACTTGCCATAAAATGTGTGGTCCTCACAATGCAAGTCGTGACTACTCTCGTGATGACGTGGACTTGAAGAATCCATCGCAGCGACGGGTAAGGAGTAAAACCATCACACGTTAATTTTGTGACTAATTGAACTGTTAATTTTTCCCTCACAAGCTGGACATGGAGTAAGTTAATATTTCAATGAAGAAATTTTGGAGTTTGGGAGATTTGAATATCATATTAAATAACTTAAAATCTTAATAAACTTGTGATTTATACCAATACTAGCTGAGTACCCAAAGTTAAACTCACGCAAATTTAGTAATGTGCAAATGATGTACCGTAAACAATTCTTTTCCTTTTTTATTAAAGGAGAAAACTCTACACGGCGAATTTTATAAAAACTTCGAATTCACACCAAAGAAGAACTACGTACTCAACAAATTGAAACAAAACACTTAGGTTCGTATTACTTAGGGTTGGGAATATAATCAGAGGTAAGCCATTTCGATGTGACAACAGAGATGGCGTGAGAAATTTAATTTCGAAACTTAAAACGGAGCTGTTGCTATTTTATATTATAAATATAAATGAGTACGATTGTACTAAATTCCTAGTTTTATCCTTCTTAATTTATTTACTAATTCTATCGAGCGACCAATTGTGTTGACCAGAGAAAATCGTGAGGAGAGGTTTGGAGTCAATTTACTAAATACCTCCGTATCCTGATATTTACGTCGAGTTTTCGATATCTGATCAACCAATTAATCAATTTTCGTAAAAAAAGTTCTGTAAAAAAGTAAATACTTAAGCTGTGTAAATAAAACAAAACAAGAGAATGAAGTGAAATTGAATTTTTCATTTGTTCCACAGTAACATGAAACCGTGTTATAGAAACTGCGTTCTGAATTGATTTGATATGTTTAAAAAAGAACCAATGCCATTAAAAAGAATATATTCAGTACTTGGTAGAATGAGTTAGTAAAGAAAACCCAAACGAAGTTTTGTTTATTTTTTCTCTAATAAATAATGATATATTGCGTTTAGACCCAAATAAAACAATTGCTTTGTTACGCCAACGTTTCGATATTATCTATATCTTCTTCTGGGCCACATAATCATCAACAAAAGGATATTTTCAACATAAACGATATTTTCATGTATACCAAACTACAGATCACTCAACCAAGAAGAAACCAATATATACATATATAAAACATTGTACATGCCTAACAATTCTAAAAACTTACTACTATGTTCATTTCATCCATAATCCATCCTTTACATACTTTCCTCCAAAGAACCACAACCATTTCATAACATTACTTTACATCTGCACTCGTCCTTACAACTAGCACGTAATTCTTGTTCTGAGTGATCTAAGCTACCATGTGCGCCCCCTTCCCATTATTCATAGTTTACCAAGGGACTCGCACCTAGTGAGTACGTGGCTGGCGTCCAAGGGGTCCCCGAGCTGAGTCTGGTACTGCTTCCACTTACTTGTGCCAGGTCCCTCTCTCTTATCTTTCCTGGCCATCCTTGGCCACCTCTTTTTTCAAGACCCCCGATGCTATTAGGTTTCGAGGGCTAGGGTGTCTTTCATTTTACAACCTCTACTTCTCTATATCTGGCTTGGAATTCCCACTACAGTAATGGAGTAGGCCGTACAGTCAGCGACTTGCATCGGCCCAACGATGATATGAGCGGAAGAGGAACCTTTTCAATTCAGTTCCAAGGGTCGTACTGGCGGAAGAGGCCACACCAGATGGACTGGCTGTGAAGGCGCAACTCAGTTATACTTTGAATACAGCAGTAGTTCATTGCTGTCTCTGAGCTTACTTCTGCACATGTCATTCCATACGTGCCGCAGGATATGGCTTCGAGATCATAGTGTGTGGGATTCCTCCTGGCAAGTTGAATTCCACCTTAAACAAATTCACGCCAGAGGCACTTTCTCCTGCTGGTTTCGCTAAAGTCCAATAGCGATGGGATAAGAACGGTGGTGGCAGGTTCGGATGAAACTGGGAGCCTTTAGTCTCAACCTGTACATTTGTGGCAGACGTGTGATGGTCGTCTTTCTGGAAATACGTTTGAGGATCTCCGTCCTGCGTCTGAGGCTGAACAGGCCTATTCAGGATCACCGCTCATCACCCTGAATAGGGAAGGACCTAGAAAATGTGGCCTAGAAACATCGGAAGTCACACCTTAACCTGACTGGGCAGACGCACTTGCGGCCGAAAGACGAAAGCAAATAATAACAAGACTTTAGTAGCAGCAGGGATTGTTAGAACTCTCCTTGACATAAAAGACAGTGACAGACTGGAAAGAAGAACAGCACTCATCACACTGAGTTTGTCAGACTAAATGTAGTTATTGCTGTCTTGAGTGAAACCAGACTATTTGGTGCAGAAAAAATCGTTGAGTTTAAATCGGGCTACACCAACTTTTGGAAGGGGATGGAGGAGGGAGAACCCCGTATGCATTGTGTCGGGTTTGCAATTAGGACCAAAATGGTGCATGACTACCAGCTTACTCCCATTGCAATCAGCGTAAGACTCATGACCCTTCGTGTACCTCTCTGAGGTGGCATATTCATGACTCTAATTTCTGCTTACGCTCCCACATTAGATGCTGATGAAGACGTTAAGAAATCATTCTACCACCAGCTGAGTGCAACACTCATCATGATTTCAAGTAAGAAAAAACTGTTACTACTTGTTGACTTCAATGCCAGAAAACGGATAGATAATCGGCTGTGAGAAAATGTAATGGGTAAGCAGAACCTCAGTAACTGCAATGAAAATGGACTGTTGCTTCTCAGTCTGTGTGCTGAGCATGAACTATTCATCACCAACACTCAATTTCGACTTCCTAACCGCTTTAGGATCACCTGAATGCACCCACGATCTAAGCACTGGCATACCCTTGACTACACCATTACCCGACAAATGGACTAGAAAGACATTCTCATCACAAAGACTGCGAGAAATATTGATGACTGCTGGACGGATCATAAACGTCTGTTCAGTCAATTAAGAATATCTCTAAACCAGAAACCATCAACGCATCATCCGTGTCTGTCCAGATGGAAGTTTGACACTCACAAACTTTCGAATGCTTCCACAGTAACAGATTTTCAGAAAGTGATCTCAAACCAACTGACGGAGAAACCAGTCAACACAAAAGATGTAGAGCAAGAATGGTCAACGCTACGAACAATATTTAGAGAGCCTGCAAAGAAAACTATAGGTTTTGTGAAAAATGGTCAAGACTGGTTTGATGAGAACGATGAAAATGTTTTGAAGCTCATCAATGCCAAGCGAGAAGCCAACCTATCCACTCTTCAAGATCCAATCTTTAGCACAAAGAAATCGCATTTTCAAGACCTCAAGCGGAACTGCTAGGCATAAATTAGAGACATGAAAACAGGTGGTGGCAACAGAAAGCTCAAGATCTCCAAAGTCCAGCTGATGCCCGAGACCTGCGTAATATCTATGCAAAACTGAATGAACTGTATGGACCATTCCGCTTCAGATACCCTGAAGGCTGCCAACAATGCTACCATCCTCACTGATAGCACAACCATCCTCGAACGTTGGAAGGAACATTTCTACAATCTCTTAAATCGAAGATCCACAACTGCGAAGGACTTTCTCCGTAATGTACCCCAACAACCACCACAACCATGGATGGACATGCTGCCGACATATCGAGAATTCAATGAGGCACTCAGTAGGCTGAAAATTGAAAAAGTACCTGGACCAGACAACATCCCACTGGAATTGCTTCAATTGTGACCTAAAAATGCAACAATTGTTGCCATCTTCAAGAAGGGAGATCGTAGTGTATGTGGAAACTATCGACGTGTAGCCCTTCTTTCCATAGCTGGTAAACGTCTTGCAAGAATCTTGCTCAATCGCCTCCAAAAGGTATCAGAGATAATTTTCCCATTCACAGTGTGGTTTTCGTGCCTCCAAAGGTACAACGGACATGATCTTCTGTGCAAGGCAGCTCCAAGAAAAATGCAACCTCTGTTTTTTGTATTTTATTATCTAGAAAAATCATTTGACTCTGTTCCTTGACCTACTATGTGGGAGGTAGTGAGACTCTTCGAGTTTCCTGATTATTTTGTGTCCTTGATTCAAGCACTCCTCTATGGTATGTCGGGTCAAGTGCTCCATCAAAATAACATCTTTGAAGCTTTCCCGGTCACACATGGTTTGAAACAGGGCTGTGTGCTTCCCCAACGTTCTTTTCTCTTTATTTGGCTGCCATAATCGGTGTAATTTTATCAGCATATAACTCAGGAGTAAACATCAGATATCATTTCGATGGAGGACTCTTCAACTAGTCCAGACTTCGCTCACAACGACTGACCATGTTAACTAAGATAACTGAACTTCAATATGCAGATGACAATGTATCACCTGCACTTTCACCTGAAGAACTACAGCGATCCTTCCACTGTTCCAAGCGTTCATACGATCGTTTTGATCTTACCATAAACACGCAAAAGACCAAGGTGCTTGCATAACCTGTCCCAAGTACAATCCTACCAAACTCAATATCACCGTCTCGGACACGACGCTGGAAGAGGTAGAACACTTTTTGTACCTTGGAAGTGTCTTGTCGAAGCTATGTACCTCTGGACAGGATGTGGAAAACAGACTTCGTACTGCTCATGTGACTTTTGACGACTGTCTCATCTAGTCTTTCATAATAAACAGCTCGCAGTCCATACCAAGTTCATGGAATATCAAGCAGTTATCATTTCTACACTGCTGTATGGATGCGAGACATGGATCTTGTACCACAGTGACATCGAGAAGCTAAAGCACTTTCACCAAGAAAAACTTCGCACCATCATGAACATCAAGTGGGAAACCACGTTAGTAACATCTCTGTCCTCGAGAAAGCACATGTCAACAGCATTGAAGCTCATATCATTTGTCACCGTCTAAGAATGACCGGACATACCTCCAGAATGAATAATAGCAGACTCGCACGCCAGATCCTCTATAGTGAATTGTGCACTGGCACAAGACCTCGTGGAGCACCTTTGAAGCGGTATAAGGACCAGTTGAAACAAACGTGAAGGAACAATAACATAAACCTTCAAAGTTGGGAGGAATTTGTCAAAGACCGCTCACTTTGGCGCCATGTTGTACAAATGGCATCAAACGGTTTGAACAAGAACGTCGCAGTACCGAAGAGGTCAAACGATTAGCACGCAAACTGCGTAAAAATCAAGCACAACCTCCCCCAACAATTAAATGCAATCTATGTGGGCGCATGTTTCATGCAGTGATTGGCCTCTTCAGTCATAAGAAATATATTCACAAGTTGTGAGTGGACAAATGAAACAGCAGGAATAAGTATTGTGAGCTCAGAAACGAGTAGCTGCCGATGATGAAGTAGTGACGCCACATTATTGTCAACCTTCATGGTCGTACGAGGAAAGAAAGTATCCATAATTAAATAATTACCTGCCAACAATTTAAACATAAATTACAAAATACAAATACAATACATATTCACATACAAATATACAGACACTTACGTATTTATACACATGTATACCTACATACACACATAGATACATGCACATGCACACACACATGTATATAGATAGATGTGTATAATATGACCAGAGTTGGACAACGTAGACATATTCTAATATTAATACAAAAATTAATTATATTTGTACGATACTGTCATGTTTACAATTAAATTTGTATAAACTTTGCTTAAATTACTGACATCAGTCTTCTTGTTGCATGTGTTGTTATTGTACACAATATTGATCATTTCTTTGATTTTCCTTGTATAACAATTCTTTTCATAGTACAAAATCTTTGCATTGTTGTTGTCAAAAGAATGAGTTGTGTTTTTAGCATGTTGTGCGGAAGCACATTGAAGGACAGATCACTTTAAATCAGATATATGTTGAGATAATCCAAGTTTTTTTCTCTTGTAAGTCTCTTTAATTGTAAGGTCTCAGCTCATGTATGGTATCAGTATAGTTTTGTGAATTCACAGATGTGTTGTGTTGTATTCAAATATACATGTTTGTTATAATGGTCAAATATATGTATGTGTGCATGTGTATGTAGGTATATATGTGCATTACGTATGTGTGTGCATATTTATATATGAGAATGTATTATATTTGTATTTTGAATTTTTTAAAAATATTATTGTTGGTAGATAATTATTTAATTATATATTTTTTCTTTCCTGTGTACAACCATGTGCAAGGTGCGAATGAGACTAATAGGTTCCATTTAATTCGTTATTAAAATACAAGTAATTAACGTAGTATAACACAGTTTCCTGCTATTACAGCTAGTGCATAAACAGTAGAACCTCGGTTATCCGAGCTCTGATTATCCGATACTCCGTGTTATGAGAGTTGTCACCTCGAGTAAAGCGGAAATCTCGGATAAAACGGTTGCTGACAAGTGAAAACTTTTTAAACTGTGGTGCGTTATTGTTTAAGCAGGTCGAACGATAGCTAGTCATTGCTTGTTTTGAGTGCAACGCGCTATGTCGCAGAAAAGACAAAAGGGTGGTAGTATCTGTAATAAAATCCGAACCAATTAACAAATTAGATAAAGGCGAAAGTTTACGCAATTTGTCGAAACAATATGGCGTTGCAGAAACAACAGTTGGAGGTTGGAGACGAAATCGAGCGTAATTGGAACAATATTCGACTAATAATAATGATATGTTTGCAACTCGTAAAACTATGAAACTGACAGGGTATAATAAAGTCGACAGCGCTGTATATTCGCTATCAAGAGAAAAAGGACTTCCCATAACAAGTATTTATTCCGTTTACAGCATTTAAATTTTAAGTTAATAAGCAATCTAGACACTAGACACACATTTTCGTAGTGTACCTTAATTTACTTCCTATCATTATTCTTCTGTTATTAGGGAGTTTTTGCATACCTACGAGCTATCGCATATGCTACCCACATGAAGTTGCTACTACGTATAGTAAGAATTTAGTGGTACGCCTACGCTCCTAGCATAGCACGTTACTACGCTTGTGTTTGCGAATGATGTTAGTGGTACCATTGAATTTCTATACACATTAAGATTCAAACTCAATGGTGGTACGCTACTGAGACAGGATTTAAGGTTATGTTGGTATCTGAGAGGATATGCGAGAGATTTGTTGGTTGTGTGTGGCGTATGGGCACGTGTTGGTGTACTCTCAGTACAGTTTACTTGTGTTCGCTTGCATTTATGTTTTTGTTGCTTTTTCATTTACAATTTTAAGTATGATTTTACACGAAGGTACGTTATGCAAAATGCATTGATTACACTAGGTCTCTCTAGTGTTACGCGGTTAGCATCATCAACGTAACGTATACGCTAGGAAGCGTGTACGATATGCAAAACTCTGTATAGTTACATCCATTGTCCCTTCCTATGATGCAGGTCCAATTTTACAAGTAAAAGGCAAGGAACTAGCCGAACATTTTCCTGAAGCAGAAACTTTCACGGCGAGTAGCGGTTCGTTGGATCCATGGAAGAAAAGGCAAGGAATCCAACAGGTTAACATCTGCGGCAAAAATTGTAAGCTGGTGTGGTGGGAATGGACAAGTTTAAACAATATTTTCAAGATTTTGTGGCAAATGAAGTTTATACAAAAGATCAAATATATAACTGAGATGAAACAGGCTTACTTTTAAAATTGATGCCCACAATAACTCTGATTTCTCGATAGGTTGCTCCATGATAAAATACGCTGTACTATTTTAGATTGCAGTAATACTTCAGGAAAACACAAACTTCCTCTGCTGTTAATGGGAAAATCAGCGAAACTAAAAGTTCTTAAAAACATTAAGCATGAAGCTTTCCCTGTGTACTATGCAAACCAGAAAAGTGCTTGGATGAACCGCGACATATTCCAGAAATATCCACCTCATCGAAAGAGATTCTAAATACCATTAAGTGAACTACATCGTCCACCAAAGTATGGGAGTCAATCCGAAAGATATCTGGAAAATATTCTCGAGTCCGAATATGTGGACGAATGTATCAAGGTCAGGTTCTCACCAACAACCGAGAAATTGCAACAGTGATGGCTCTATACTTTGCTGATCTAACATCTATAACAAACTGCGATCCTGATTTCGCGAGGAAAATGGAAATAGCAGAGGGCACCTCCCTCGATTTCTGTTCCACCAACTGGGAACCCCTACAACTCTCCGTTTCCTATATGGGAACTTGAGTCAGCTTTAGTATCAGCCCACGACACTGCTCCTCGCCCTGATTCCATTCACTATGAGATGCTCAGACAACTATGTCTAGAATCGAAAGAATACATTCTGTATATCTTTAATCTTTCATGGTCCGAAAGAATATTCCCTAATTCGTGGAAGGATGCAACGCTAATACCCTACTAAAACCCAGAAAAAACAAGACAATTATCAATAGTTATCGAAGTATTGCCTTGACGAGTTGCGTTGGAAAAACTTTGGAGAGAATTATCAACCGACGTCTCGTCTGGTATCTTGAAAGGCATAACCTGCTGAGTCGATCTCAAGAGTAGTTTCAGGAAGTTCCATTCCATCCTCGACAACTTATTTCTCCTAGAAAGTTGTCCTTCGTCCGAAGACAACATGCCGGAATATTCTTTGATATCGAGAAGGCTTATGATGCTACTAGGCGTCATGGCATTTTAAAACAACTTTGTCTAGGGATGAGTGGACATCTTCCTCTGATTTTACAGTCCTTTTTGAATCAGCGTTCCTTCCGCTACAGAATTGGAAGAGACACCTCGGATCTCCTTATTCAAGAGAACGGTGTTCCTCAGGGCTCAGTCCAGAGTATGACCTTATTTGAAGTGGGTATAAAAAGCAAAACATCCGCTGTAAAGTATACTGTCCTACACTGCCTTTACTATCTTTTGTTCGTCACAGGTGCGGAGCGACAAATCTAACTCGTTCTCAATGGATTATACCACAGGTCAAAGACGACTGGCTTTTGTTATTCTGCTGAAAAGCACGCTGTGTTCTTTTCAGTAGGAGACAAAACTTTCTGCCAGAACCTTACCTCGCCCTGGGGGACAACGTTCTAAAATTCTATCCTTCTGTAAATTTGATAAGAGACTGAATTGGATTGAACATCTGACAGTCGTAAGAACGAGAACATTAAAGTCTCTGAATTTATTGAAGTACCTGAGTAGCAGGGAATGGGACGCTGATCGCTCCTCCTTACTCCAGTTTTATCGCTAATGCATAAGATCTCGGCTCGATTATATAGCTCTGCTCGTGCAAGTTATTTAAATATGTTTGATAGTATCCGCCATGCAGGAATTCGGCTAGTTACGGGAGCCTACCGTACTAGTCCTATTCCGAAATCATATGCCGAGAGTGGCGACACCATCTCTTTTACCTCCGGCGGCGACTCCTCATGCCACGACACTTTTGCCACGTGCTTACTTTACCCGACAATCTGGTACGCAACGCAGTATTTCATCCTTCCTCTTCTTCCATCCGTTTCTAAAATAACAGACTGAGACAAACCAAACCTTTCGGATATCGCAGTAAACAAATTTTGGAAACCTTGATTATACGCACACCTAATGTCTTAAATTAAGGTTTCAGTAAAACTTCTCCTTGGGTTTTGCACAAGCCGAAGATTAATTTCGATCTTCTGCATCATGACAAGAAGAACATGTTGCGGATATACTTTCACAAACACCTCGACAAACATCGGTCCTATATTCCTGTGTTTACAGACAGGTTGAAGCAGACTGATGGTGTCAGCTGCTTCGTTGTGTTCCCCCGTAGCACCTATGGTTACTGTTTGGTGACCTGTGCACCGCTGAGTGCTACGCCATATTGAGAGCACTGCGATCAAAACAGGGTTCCCGAGGATCAAATTTCCTGATTTGCTCTGATTCTGTTAGTGCCCTTCAAGTAATCCAGACTATGTATCCAGCTGATAAGCTAATCCGAAACATCCAGGATGTGCTCTTCTCCCTCCAATGTGATGGAAAGAACATAATGTTTCGCCGGATTCCCTGACACGTGTGAATAAGAGGAAATGAGGAAGCAGACGTTTCCTCAAAGGCGGCATGCCTTAAGAATCGCGTGGATTTCTTTACTATTCCAAAAAGAGATCTCCTAAATTCCATCAAAACAAGGATTCTGAGTGAATGGAACAATGAGTGGTTGGTTCAAGGGATAAGGCTCCGACTTATCAAATCCTCTGTCTTGGAGCAGTTCCTGTAGGTCAGCCAGGTGCAAGGAGGTATTGCTGACCCGCCTGCACATAGGACATTGTCCTCTCGCTCATCGGTATATCTTGCTACTTGATGATGAACTCGTTTGTGGGATGTGTAGCTCTTCTCTGACAGTGCGTCACCTACTAACTGATTGCAGATGATACTCGAGTATACGGAGACAAATTGGTCGGCTGCAGATTTACCAACAATTCTCGAAAATGAAACGGATGATTACTACTTATAAACTATTCAATTATATAAGTAGATCGAGGCTCTTCCCACAAGTTCTCGGGAGGGTTTACATTTGCATTCTTCTTTCCTCTTCCCTTTCTTCTTTTAATCCTTCCTTTCCGTAATTGAAAATTATAATTTTCAGAATTGTTTTCATTTTTGATATAATGTATTGCGTAACTGTTTCTTTTTCTTTTCTCTCATCTTTGTATTTAGATATTTGTTGAATTCAGGAGGGTTTTTTAGTGGGTATGGTCAAGATATTCAGCGAGTCCCACACACGGGGAACAGTCACTATGTCTCTTCTCTATGGTGCGAAACTGCATTTTCCCCACCTGCAAGGGCTTTAATGACCTTGACCTTGACGAACCCTAAAGCCCCACAACAAACAAATATTCCAGAAATAGTTCGCACCTTTAGTTATAGAATTTTGAAAAAATATGGACTTGCTACAGAAGCAATTTTATTGATGGATAATGCTCCATCGCACCCTAATGAATCTGTTCTGAAAAGTGAAAATATTATTGTGAAATTTCTTCCACCGAACGTAACTTGCGTAGCACAACCTATGGATCAGGGTGTACTGGAAACACTGAAACATTATCGACGTCTTCTGCGTCTATCGATCTTAGAGAAAAACGATCCTACCAAATCTTTAAAAGATATTTTACTTCAGATTAATATAAGACGTTATTTATTGGTCTGCTCAAGCTTGTGATTCTGTTTCTTCATCTACATTAGAGAAATCTTTGTCAAAAATTCTGCCAGTAAACGAATTTCAAAGCGATACTTCTCAAAATACAGACCTTTACAGTATGATTCAGATGATTTCGAGATGTGGTAATGAGGATAACGCCGAAGAATGTGAATGTGGTAATTTTGATGATGTTAATACATTACGTAATGAAAACATGTTAAACCTTAAATTCAGAAGGAGATACTAATGAACACGAGATAGAAGATACAGAGATAAAAGTACTTATTAGTGCAGATTTCAAAGAATTGAACTCTTGGGAATCTGCAATAAAGTACATAGAAGAGCAAGGCAAATCTGCCCCGACTAACTTAATGCTCATCATACGTTGAAGAGACATGGCTTCTAAAAACCAACTCAGTTCTCTCAGATCGCTGGTAACTGATTTTATATAAAAAATATGTATTATAATCAAATAGATTATTTAAAATAATTGAATATAATATCAAATGTAACTGAATTTGAAAGCAAAATACATTGTTTTAAGTAAATACATAAGTTTTCCGTAATAAAATTATTTTTAATGATTTTCCGTGTTATCCCAGTCGCGCCTGGTCTCGACACCCTCGGATAATCGAGGTTCTACTGTAAATGTTACTATGCTTTATACATAATAGTCTTGTTAGATGATTGATTACATTGTTTCGTTGTTGAAACTAGTGGAAATATCGCGCTTTTTTAATGTATATCACGCGTTCGCCGAGTTACCTAACCACGCATATCATTCTCAAGGTACTGGAACCAATTGGCTATGTCGTATCTCATTGTAACCATATTAAAGAAATGCTCACTCTCATAAACTTGACTATCTACCCTACCCAGTTTCACAGCGGAGTTTACGTTATGAAATATTTTCATCATATCTGTGATTTAGTTTCGATAAAAACAACACATTTATGTACAAAAACTGTGATATCGTAACTCTTGAGGTACAGCTAAAATTTTAAACCCAATTTCACCTATTTAAAGTCAAATTTTCGAAACATCATTTCCTAGCCGATCTCTAACAATACAAACGGAAAACCACCTCAAAATGTCGAAGTTTTTTTCTCTCTGTGATGATAAAGATTTACATTTATTTAACCCCTTTTGAAGCCCTAGAAAGTGAAATAATGAAACTTCCCAAGATTGTTTTAAAAAATCTAGTGTTATAAAATGTAGCTTCGAAAACCATGATGATTACCCCAAACAAAGAAAAATTGCGGTAAATGTATACATGGAACTGTGAGACCTTCAAAATTCCTACATATAATACGAATGATTTTGTGCAACTTAAATACATTATTGACAATAATATATAACCAAAATAACCTGCATTTCAATAATTTACCTTCTGTAGAGCAATAAACGTGTTACCGTAACTTCAAATTTCAATCTTCTGGATAGCTCAACTTTCATGAGGTAGTATTGCATCAACGTTGTGGATGGAATTTTTATATTTCATCCACAGAGTCACCAAATTCTAGTTTTTTCATATTTTCACTGACTCCTACAACAGCGCTCAGATCAGTTGTTTACATTTACTTCTTGTTTACAAGAACCCCACCTCACCCTACCTCTTTTTATTTATATGACCTTCATATGAGCACCATTGTTTCCTCGACATACAAATGATCCTTTCTTCCTACTCCTGTTCACAAATAATTCATAATCCATTTTCTTCCGTATCCTCTCAAAATAATATTCAAAATTTCCATTCCTACTAAGGACCTCCATTCCGGAGCTCCGTTTTTTTCTTTCTTTGAAATAGTAAGTTTGAAATCTATTTGTACATCTTCCACTCATACTATTACACGTAGGAAAGGGTCTTCATAAGTGACGCTGTTGCTTTTGTCAGAACAAATCTTGAGGCATCCCCCCGTAGTCGATCTTGTGTTACTCTTAGCTGCCGTGGTACGTTTATTGGGAACGCCGGTTTTTATTTCCAAATTTTAAATCTGAATTTTGTGCATCTAAATTAACGCATACGAGAACCCAAAAACATAAGGAAAACAATCATTCAAAAACTGTAATTTTTCAATCCAGATATGTAAAATGACCAAAATCTCGACGAATATTAAAGTGTTACTTTACATCTACCATAAAGGGAAAATGAAGTTATTGTGTCAAATATTTTATTTTTAAGTGAATCTGATGTTTTGAAAACAAAGAAAATTTATATTAGGAGGTTTTGGTGTTTGGTCCAAATGCAGAGAAAGTAAAGGATTTTTCCGAACATTTGGATGTGACATACCGATCTTTGGTGACACAACCAGTGGATGTGACTTCCTAACTAGTGGACGTGATATCCTAAATAGTTGATGTAACATCTCAACTGTGGATGTAACATCCTAGTCTTTGGAGAAATCTTTATCCCAAGATTTGGAGAAATCCTTCTCCTACTTCTGAATTATTTACATTCAATACTTCGGTAATCACGTAAATTGTGTTTTCTCAGAGTAGAGATTGAAATGATCAATAATTTTTTCATCACATCCAAGTGATTATGTTGTCTCGTTTAGGGTGCAGGAGATAACGATGAGCGCGTGGAGCAACTCAGCCACGCATTACTACAGACAATGAAGGCTTTGCGTGCAAGGGAGAGCGCTGTCGTTGATATCTGCGTCAAGTTCTTACACATGCGTCGCAGACGACTGCGCCAGGTATTCCTCTTTTTCTAGGAAGGTAATGAATTAGTTGCATTATATAAATAAGCAAGTAATTATTCTACTATTTTATTTATCTTTGACCTCAAGGAGGATGTATTCTCCTCGCAGCAAAAGAAAGCTAATGAGGGAGGAGTCTAAAGACCACGTGAAAGTTGAGAAGCCAATGCCAGCATTGCCAGATTGCCGGATCTTTCTTACGTGGGCGTTCTACTCGTGTTAGCAGAATCTTATGTTTGGACGCTCCCGCACACATTGGTCCCTTCCTACACAATCGGGGAAAGAGGGTGAACTTTGAAATAACATGCTACACGTGTCAGTTTTCCATCGAGGATTAAAAGGAAAGGCGTGTTCTTTGGGCGTTGTTAATTCTTTTAAAAATTGTTAATAATAAGGTAGTAGTTGAATTCTATACTGAATTTTGATTTAGAATTAAGTTAATTTAAATTCACGAGTTGAATTAATGAATGAATACTGGGTGAATATTACAATTTATTATAAAATGTTGTAGATTTTTATGGGGAATTAAATTTCATAAATTAATGTCTTTTCCATACACAGTGGAACTGAATTTTAACACAAAGTGTTTTGATCATCGTCAGATGTCAGAGGTCTAACATTGCTTTTTATCATGCCAAAGCAAACTTGCTTCGCCGTATTTCTGAATACATGTCTCTGAGATTTGTTTCAACATTTTCATTAAATGTTTTTAAGTAATACAGCTCACATAGCTCTTTTCCACAAGTCATCAACCGTGAAAATTCAAATAAACGCTAAATAATCCGTATCTGAGTTTTTGACAATAAAATCATTATTATTATTATTATTAACTACCCCGTTTGCTTCTATCCCCTCAGTTTCTGTTCCATCAATATTTTGACATATCTTCTTACGTGTTACATTTGGAGATTGACATTTTGCCAAGAGTACTGACTGAAATAAATAAAAGTTGAATTATTTTTCATGGAATCTCTTATTTTTCTAATTAAAATAAATGAAAAGGCAAGTTTGTCATAAATTTTTTATTTCATCGCTTATTTGATAAGCACAAATACTTTCACTCGTAACTAATAAGTAAGTACATTTTATTTTTCAAAATTAGCTAGGAAAATATTTTAACTTTGCTGAAAATTACAGTGGCGCCACGCTATGTTAATGTTAAATAAGTTTACAGCTATGTTAATGTTAAATAAGTTTACAGCTTCTATGCCACCCCCCGCAGAAGACATCGCGCTTTCGCTCCATTGGTTACTTCTCATTATCCTTCTTTGGCTGCGGGGACAATAGTTAGCTTTTTCCACCGGATATAGCGGTCATTGTCTTGGTGCCACGCCATGCCATCTGGAGCAGGTGGAAAAAGCTACGTTAGCCCCCACCTCCCCGACCGTAGCAGATTATGACAACGCCGCGCTCACTCCATTGTTTGCATCTCATTGCTATTCTTTCGCCGCTAGGACTGTAGAAACAAATGTATTTGACATGAAGCTCTGCGTGTGCAGGCGCGGCGCGAGGCTGAACTGCTGCGCGTGGTGCGTTGTCTGCGTACTGTGCTTGCTTGCACAACGCAGACGCTGCTGCGTGCGACCTTGGATGGAGAGCGTGGCGCCGCACATTCATCGTCTCCACCAACGCCCTCCGCTCACTCATCCTCTACAGACCCATCAACCCTCCAGGAGCGCTCAGACTCTCCACCTCGTTCAACTCCTCCTGGGTTGTCATTTGATCGGCGGCGTTATCCCTCAAGACGGATTCTAAGACAATCCAGGAGAGCTCTTCCAGTGAACGATTCTCCGTCAGAATCTTCAATGAGCACTTCACATGTTGACTCCTCATCCATGGTTTATTCCAGATCCTCTGTTAATTCACCACATTTCAAGCTACCGCGACTAAGAACATATTCATCTCCATACTCCTCGTCCTCTTCTACTTCACCTGTATTCAGTCGACGTTTTATTTTCCCGCGGTTCAAGAAATTCACGAGACCATATGTATTTTCTTGGCGTACACGATTGTCTAGTCTCTCAGCGCCTTACAAAAGACTTTTCAAATCTCGATCATTGTACTCGTGGCCTTCATCCTCTAGAACGCTTACCTCTTCTCCTAGTTCATCGTCACTCTCCAGCAAACAAACCACTTCACTCATGTCTCATATCCAATCAGAGCACTCTGACATTTCACTGCTATCTCCAGAAATGGAGTTGCTTTCAGATTCGTCGTACCATCCACAGATTTCTCATGATTATTGCATTGGATCTTCGACAAAATTTATTTCGAAATCTGACCCACTCATTATAACAGAAGTTTCAATCAATAAACAACAGTGTGATCGTCAGAAATCACTTCTGGCACCAAGCGTTTCATTATCTCATGAACACTTGCTAGAGTATTCATAAACACTGAAATTTCCCCCTCTAAACAAGTGAGTGTAAATTGTTTATTCTGAAAATAATGTAATTATTTCAAATCTGATGAAAAATTGATGAAAATACCATTCTTTTTGCAGCCTGATATTTAATTTGCATACAAGATCTTTAATAAATACATTTTAAGAAATTGACGTTCTTGGAAGATGCTGATTCAGTAGGTATTTTTTTCTCCAAAATATTATGCATCATGTATCCTGTGAAAAGTGAGGTAGATGTTAGAGGAATTTTAACATTTTTGTCAATATTTGTTAAAAGTATTAAAACTATTTTGATCTGAGTATTGTATAGTTTTATAATCAAATAAAGATATGTTATGATACACGTGTTTAAGTTACATGTACCTCGTAATTTAAGTTTTGTTAAAGCTTATATTTACATTAGCAAGTTCACGATAAAATTCTAACTATTTTCACAGGGCATGAGGGAGCGCATACAAAATCTGGGCATAAGATAACGCTGAAAGGATAATTGGCATAAATAGCTGTCTTCCATTGTTTTTACTGTCAGGGAGACGAACCCATGTTTCCTTGCCCACATCTGTTATGGTTGGTTCCGCCGTGGGTGTTTCGTCTTTGTGCTTGAACTTCATTTGTGATTTGGCAAGCGAGGGAGCAGAAGTAACTCACCCAAGGTACACGTAAACAGGTTATGAAGTGAAGTTATTGTTTAATAATTTCTCTAGACATCTAGCAATGACTTACATGACAAAACATCAGAATGATTACAATCGACAAGTTTTTGTTTGTTTACTTTCTTATTGTTTTCTTAGTGTGGTGGTTCAATGAATCTCTACCAAGTTGACAGTTAAAAGAGGAAATATGACAAATAGATTGGTAAAAAAGAGTAATATTGTGAAATTGCTCTCATCGTAAATGACTCACAAAGTAAATATATAAATATGAAATATATATAATTTTTATATGTTTACATTATATATTACAAATTCTTATGTTTAAAATTGAAACAAAGAAAACGGAAATTACTCTATTACTCTTTTTTTTTCAAGAGTAGGAGAAAGATGCAAACACGCTGAACAAGTACAAAGAGGTGTGAGGTAGAATTTGTATATTAGGAGGTTATGTCACTTATAAGAAGTGACTCAATTCTAGAGGACAAACCAGCGATAAAAACAAATAACAAATTGATTGAGAGGAAATTGGGTACTTTTATGGACGAAGAACGGTTGTTGAAGTGAAGTGGTGAAGCCGAAACATAAGAAATTATCTTCCTCTTCTAGAGGTAACTGAAGCAGAAATTGCGAAATACAAAAACCTCCAACAGTTTGGTTATTCCAAGTTTCCATATCGATTACTTATGATTAATTATCTACTCTTTCTCTCATTTTTTGGACTGAATAAATGTTTCTCTCTCCTCCCTAAATACCGTTTTACGTAATCGAAGTATAATTTGAAGAAATATACTCAACATTGACATCATATTTACGTTCCTCAAATATCTTATTCGCAGAAATGTTTTTCTTTCATACAAGAGGGAAAACACTTGACTGTCTTGAAGAAAATTATTACTCCCAAACTAATTCACCTAAAAATAGTCCGTGTTTATTTTAAGAATTGACTATAATATTTTCGTGATTTTAAACCCTTGTACGCTTAATATTTAATAGTGATGGAGTATCCGTTACTGTCAAAAGTAGCAATACTTTCATAACGGTTGATTGACGTAATAGGAGAGATTGATCGGACAGCTTTTGTCCAAATAACATTTTACAGGCACAAAATCACCACTAACACTTACCCAGTGCTTATTCCGAGATCAATATTTTCAACCTCCATGGAAGGGGTGGTATATAACTTGATGACTTCTACCTGGTTGTCATGAAACCAGGAAAGCAGTGCGTTAAGATAGCGGTTGAAGCCCGTTCCGAAGAGGTGGGAGTTGAAAAATTGTGCTTACTACTCGACTGCTGCCTAATATTACCAAAGGTGATTTGTCTTCGGATGCTTTATCCTGTACGGGAAGTAAACCTTTCTCGACAAGAACGTTTTCAACCAAAAATATCTCAACTCTTTTAGATTTTAGTTGTGATTTCGGCTACTCCAGATGAATAGTGTTCTCATGGAGATGTGGAGAGTTGAGCAAATTGGTGCATTGGTTAATAAGTTGCGGTATCAGTCATGGAGGGGAAAGGGTCAATAATATTGCATGGTTCATAACAATTGTTTGTGTTAAATGAGGTTAATCTTTTACTTGAAAGAATATTTTCACAAGTGTAAAATCGTCACTGTTACCTACTGTTTTTCAGTGATAAGATCAATATATTCAATCTCCTTTCCTGTTACGTACCTTGATGACTTCCATCTGATTGCCTAGAAGTCCAATGCGTTGATGTAGTGATACTTTAATGTTTTTTTTAAAAATAGACATGAAAGTTGAAAAGTACTAAGAGAAGGTGTAAGTTCCATTAGAGTTTCGGTGAATATACTCCGTAGTCGTTCTCAGGGTAATTAACCGTTTAACGGACTTAGTATAACAGTTTTAAAGGACGCAACAGATGTAGCCTAAACACGGAGGGCAAATAGCATTTCTGGCGGTATCCTCGCTCTCTTTTGTTTCTTGTTGCGAGTTGTTGTGAGTTGCTATTGACAATTTTTTTAACGCTTTTAATATACTTGAAGAAGAAGACTGAAATATTGTCTTGAAATTTCCTGTTTTTAATGTTTTAAAAGTTTTTGATTTTCATTTAAGAGTGGATCGACGCAATTACTACTTTGGGGTTCAAAATTAACTTTACTTCTTTTTACTAAGACAGTCTCTCTTTTTAGTACAGGAGATATCATGTACTTGGATGGAACGCGACCACATTATTAATAGAGCTAATTAGAGCATTCTGACATGAACAACTTTGGGCAATCAACTAAACATAATATTTGGCTATTTATTGTATTAAACATGCAAAGAGGCACGCATTAAACATGCATGTTTTAATTGTAATATCAAAGTTCCTCTCTGTGTCACACAATATTATTTCACTACGAATGTCACCTTTGTCTTCATAGTTCGAAACGATGGAACAGGTAGCAACTGTCTTCGCCGTAAAGGGATTTATTATCACTTGAATGTAAGACTGTGAGAAACGGTCTGGTGTAGGGTTGATATGGTGGCACTGTTACTTGAAAATAAAAATACGAAATTTGACAAGGTCGTAAATATCTTGATTCTACTAATGGGTTATGTGTATTTTTGTTTGTAATACTTCTATTCAGTCATTTTTACATACTGTTAAGATGCATCCACGCTAAACCGGTCGATATTGACGTTGAACACCACACAGCCAATGTGGAATTAACACTCGGCTTCGACCGCGGGCCAATGGACTTGTCGATCCTTTCCCGAACAGTGGACATAATGATCAAAGCAACTCGCGCGACATTGAATTAGTAGAGTCGCTTCGATCATTATCATTCGGCATAGCGTGGACACACCTTTACTATCCCGTAATCGAGTGTGTTGCCCCGCGCAGCGCGGGCGTCGTCGACGCGGGTGGCGCGAGGTGCGCCCCCGCTGCCGCCCTCACTCGTCGTCGCCCTTCTGTCTACCCGCCGCCCTCGCTCTCAGAGTTCGTCTCGTCCACCGAGATCATGGCGAGCTCCGCGAGTGCAGCTTGCCCGACGACGGCGTCGGCGGCTGCAGTTGTGCCGACGGCAACGGTGACGAGCGCATCCGGCACTTCACGCGAACGCCGCGAAAGAGAAGCGTTGGCGGCGACGGGGCGGCGAGAGAGCCGCGAGCGTCGACACAGGGTGAAAGAGCATCCGTCGGGGGATTACCTACGCGAGATTCTGTTTCGACAGGAACGCACCAGTGGCGCTGCGGTTGACGCTACGGGAGAGTCATTCGAGGTAATAAGCCATGAAATACAAATGGCCTGCATAATAAAAGAGCGTTCTTTTTACATCCATCATTTAATTTAGCTTACCATGTTCACAAAAATGGAGATACACTATCGAGAAAACAGGGCTGCCCCCCCCCCCCAAACCCTTTGTAAGACCCCACTGAAAAATTACATTTCCCCCTTTGACTTACTTCCCACTTATTTCAAAAATATTATACCTAGTTTCGTATTAAAACTATTGGTACAAACTACATCAAATTACTCACACACTTTTCAAAGCCTTATCTATTGTGTACATAACAAAACTTTATGAAGAAAATAATATTTATACAATTTCACAAACAAATTAATCATATACGGTAAAATACTGCATCTACAACATTGATTAAAGAAATTATTTCTCATGCCAAATTATATACTCGTAGAAGTGTTACAGAAAAGAATCGTAAGATATCGTAATATAAGAAAAATATAAACAGAGGTGACGTTTCTTGATGTTTTGACGGAGATTCAATGATTACGAAACCCACTGTTATCATCTCTGGGGAAAAATACCGATTAAAATGGTAACAAGACTTATGCTTTATATCGGACTGATGTGTATGGTCGACGACGTGATTGATCATACTAGAGATTATCTTGTATGTACACGTCCTGCCCTTATTGCTTTTCAACTCGCGCAAAATTTTGGGAATGTCTGTAGCGCTATGGTGAGAATTAGAACTGTTATAAAGCGTAGTACCTCGAAGTTAGCGCAACGTTGCACTAGTGTCATCCCTATCCTTTGTACGGCGCAAGAATCAAACTTGTGACGTGGTTCAATTTCCGGCCAGCCTCTCTGTGAAAGCTCCCTAGATACCCCCAAATTACGGGCACTATTTCCTTCAGATTTATTTTTGATATGCGGAGGTCTTATATTAAAGATAATCAGCTCTATGACCAAGTAGGTGTTGGTACGGTCGGTTCTCAGACTATAACTTTCTTCCGATTGTTCTAATTTGGATTTGTTGCTTGTTATTTTGATCTTCTGTCGTTTTACCTCCAATAATGTCGCATAAACTTATGACAGAGATTGTCCGTGATTACATGAACCAGAACATACAGCTTGTCATCGCCCTATCTCTCGCACATGCGCTTGGAGGGAGTAATGTATTGTGCGCAACTGTCAACAGTAAGAGAGGGAAATCGAGTTCCCCAACTCAAGTCGATGCGCGAGAGAGACAACTTCGTTTTCCCCTTCGGACAACCGGTACGTAAGATCGTTGACCCTGTCTGTGTATATCATACGAGTCTATGATATGTCGTGGAAATCGAGAAACTGCTGCTTTGTTTCTTTAGTGTCAATATCTGACGCGAGATTGCACAATCTGTTGTGAAACAAAACTACCGATAGAGTTTACACAACGTTTTCAACCGAATTGGAAATTGATACATGTGATTAAACCTGCCATCGGTCACATTTTGAATACCTGTTAGTATGCGGGTAAGTGATGCTTAGTATGCCCAATACAAATTGCATTAACATTTTAATGTTGAATTTTTAAACTGCATTGTTTTTTGACATATATTTCTTTTAATCCTTATTCTATATTACTAATGTATTCAGACAATTTGTATGCTATATTACTAAATTCAAAATTTCACTTTAAAAAAATTTAATTATGATAGGTGTAATTTTATTGTATTGAAACAAGAAATAAATTATTTCACTTGTCATGCTTTAAATTTACAATCTGATGCAGATCTATTATATAATGTTCATAACACCATGTATTATGACCACTTTCTGTTGTATTGTTCATTGTTTTTGATTCGTATAAAATGAGAGTTACGTTGTTTACAACTTTGTTTATTCTTCTGAACTTGACTATTACTTGACTCAAAAGTCGAAACATGGAGCTTCTATACTTAATATTTAATTTTGAAATGCTAAGTCTACGAAATGATGTCGTAAGATTTAAAAAAATATTTGATCGTAATTCTTTTCGCATATCTTGAAACGTAATCATTCCAGAAGGATAGTTTTACAAAATGGTTAGCAAATTCATTAAGTTTTATTTATAGGCTGTACACTATCCAATTATTTACAAAGAAAATGCAAAATTGAAGTTTGGTAGAAATGGATCCTAAACTGCTTGCAGTTCAATGAATATCAATTTCGTTTTACCCTAAAAATTAATTTACTCTAAAACTCGGAGGTTAAGGACCGTAAATCATTGGCATAGGTAAGAAATCATCAGTATCATTGTCTTTTCCGGATTTCTCGACAATTTGGATGATGGGGATATTTTAACATGACTTTCCACAGAAAACTTCGTACAAACCAGTGCATGCATGCTCTGCTCTGCAGCAAGTGCATCCTTTATTGCGCTTGCAGGACAGGAATTTACGAGTGTTACAGGAGCGGGAACTATGGTGGTCGTGGTTGGCATGAAACCATACTGGCTTATTGTCCAACCCTAATCATTTGTGTCTTTGTCCTCCCTCAACCCCTTTTGCACTTGATGGTACGTGTGCTATGAGCGAGGTTAACCTTTGCATTGGATGCTGTTTTAATGAATAATTTGGGGGGCACTCCTCATTTTCCCTAATTTACGATCCTCAACCTTGAGTTCTGTTAATTTTTAGGGCATATAATTGACGTTCGTTTTGCTGCAAACGGTTTAGGAACAATTTCTCTCGAAATCCAATTTAAATTCTTCTGTTATTATTTTTTTGCAATAGAGAAATGCACAGACATCTTTTGTGCTTCAATTAAAGATAAATAAATCTATTAATTTTTTTTATAACTTTTCCTGGTCGGATGATTATTTTTCTATTTATATGGGAAGAAACACAATCAAAACTAAAAATTATCCCTTATAAAAAAGCATAATTTTTATGTTCTTTGCCGATAACTATATGACGTTTATTATTGCAATTCGTCGTAATTTGCAGCAAGTTAAATTTATCAAAGAAAATAAGTGTGTTATTTTTCGTAGAAAGCATGCGAAAGCAAGAAAGTTGAAGAACAAACAGAGAAAAGTGCGAATATTTTGCCTTTTTCTCACATTACGCGCTTATACACGCCTCTCAATGTTGTAACCTTCAATTCTCACTACTGACCCTAATAACATAGTAAATCATTAGAACTGCTCGAATTATTGCGATTTTATTAATTTTTACAAGCAAATTTAATGGAGATTTAATTCAAAAGAAGTAAAATGGAGTGAAAAAATATCAGTTATTGAAAATTTTCCCTTGACGTTTCACTGCTCTAAGATCTCTCTACATTTTGTGGTTTAAAATATTTCTCGTGGTATTATATATTATATTACATTACATTATATTAGTATATTTCTCTATAACTTATTTCATGCATCACAGAAATCATAACTATCTGTGACCCAATCCCTGTCCGTTTTGTTTTTTGGTTTTGCTTTGGGTACTTTGATAGGAGTTGATAGGATTGCCCCTTGCTTCGTACAGAGATAAAATGAACGTATTATCTTCTACATAGTCACACGCAATTTTTAACAGCTCTGCTTACAATAAATTATTTATTTATTCCAAGGAAATAGAGAGATAAATCTGATATTGTTGGGGTGTTTTACTTTTCTCTCTTTGAGTTGCGGATAACATCACGGAATGTAGATTATGCATAAGTGCACATAAAATTCTTACGCTTCTGACGTATATAGCGCTACGATTTTTCATCGCAAATATAAAACCGACACAACAGAGGTCACAATCAAATCGCTGTCTTTTAACTGTGTGATAATTTTAACGAAGTAACGTTTCAGAGAATTAAATTTACATCTGTTGTGTCAATTTATCATACATTTATATCATCTTAAAATAGTTGCGAGGAGAAAAATTGAAATAAGTCTGATAAAAAATGTTTAATATGATATGTTAACGTAACACTGCTCGTAGATATCTTCATAAGTATTCCTTAATTCTGTTTCCAATAAAATTAAAGTCAATAAAATTTCTTCAGAAAAAAAAATTCAAATTGGCATCTTTAAATGTAAAACTTGTTCATTAGAAGTGAAAATATTAACTAATATTATGTATTAATTTGTCAACTTATTTCCATTATAATAGAAAGCGCACTTTTCGTTTGTGTCTTCGAATAAAAATATATTGGAAGTAGCTCAATTACGAATAAATAATCATTAATAATTTCCATTTGGGGCGTTACATGGTGTACGACCTTACGTATGTAACAGATATACGGACGTCCTTGCTCAGCTGGTGCTTTCGAGAGTTCGTGTCCGCAGTCGCTCACAGAGGTGGCATCTAGTGGCGATCGGTCGAGATGCAATACTCCTTCGAGGCAGTCTTCTGCGGCGACGCCGATGACGTCGGCACCGGACATGGCGGCAAGTACGGCTTCTGTTCCGTCTATGTTGGCACCCACGATGTGCAGTCCGGAGGATGCAGAAATTCAGAGACGACGAACTCTCTTTGAGGTATCTTACATTTACTATTAGACTTGTAGAAAGAATTGGTTGCCTTGTCTAGGCTAACAAATTACTACTAAATATCTTTCTTATTTGCATAATAGTAGATGCGACAATGTTAAATGATCATGGGCGTAACCAAGACGTGCTCTCCTCCTTGACTAAATACACAAAATGAATGTATAACGAAATTAAATATAACTGATCGCAATCGAAATGGTAGGAGTGTAAATCATTCATCAAGACTATAGATTCACTGCGAATCTTAACATAGATTTTTTTAAAGTTGTATCATGAGATTGAAAATAGCAGTGATATCTCCTCACTTCCACTTCAGCATTTTGTTAAATTATCGACTGTAATACACACTGGTTGAGGAATAGAATATTTTATGTGATTTCTGTCAGGTTTCGGAGCACGTTGTGGTGAGATGAGATGATGTATCTATATAGTACTATGCTACGCTGTAATGACTACGCCCTTGCAAATGAAAGTGAAATGAAACGTTGACTACCTTAACTGAATCGCTCTTCCTTAGTGGGAGTAGGGGAACAATTTTTAACTTTCGGTAAAAGAAGAAAATTTTATTAGCTGTTCAAACCATAAGAGTACCTGTTGTATTTTTTATTATTTCTATCGATTTACGAAGAGTATACTCCACAAGTTTTTATTTTTAATATTTCCTTTTTATTATTAATACTAGAAAACGCCCAATAAAACATTAAATTTTAATTTTTTTTAAACTGAAAGATACGCCCTTAAAAATCACATTATTTTTTGTTTAGGAGGAGTTTTTACTCGAACACAAAGAGCTTTTTTAAAATATAGTGTTAACTAAAATATATCCTAATGAGTGCTTAATACGCGGAACTTTTTCTACCTTGCACATATCCTTGCTGGTTTTACGAGATACTGGAAGATTTTTTTAATGACCTCTGCTTAATGTCATTTATCAATCATTTTCTAAAACTTTTTTTAATTGCATACATACTTGTCGGTTTTTACTACAAATTCCTGTGTATATTTGTGTTATCATTGAATTGCAAAACATATTAATGTCTGTTCCCATATTTGACGAGACATTAATTTTTGTACATTTTAATTCACATTAATTTACGTACTGAATTATTGTTGAATTAGGTGTTAAAATCGCGTTATTTACTCTAAAATGTTAGTGTAAACTGAATTATTCTATTTTATTTTTGTTCGTGGCTATTGTTGGGGAACGTAATCCCTGTGCAAGGATGAACATTAGCATGAACCCTGAACCATGATAACTTGTTTGGTATGGCATGACCATCACAATCATATCGATAATTTTCTAATGTAGTTGTTATTTGTTAGCAATTAGATTGGCGAAGGTAATTTTCATCTGATTCATCAAGTTTTGTACCCTTTGTTGTGATTATTTCAACATGTTTTTCAAACCGTTCCACGCAAGTCCATGACGAGGAATTACCCGTACACTTTAATTGTTAATATAGATATCGTACATCCCAAATCATTCGATATTTTTTAAAATCTATTTATCCTCCTTGTGTGATAAGACCAGTATGAAGAAACGTTATGTAGTTTTTCATTAACAGAAATATATGCGCTTCTTGCACATATTGCCGCTTTTATTTGGTAATTAGAGAAAATGATGCGAGCTGTTCAACCACAGATTCAACGGTTGATGTTGGAGGCGCGGCCCTATGACTCCATTGAATTCTTCCACGTGCAGCGGGAACTGGTGAAGTATCTGGGGTTGGAACCTCAGAGACGAGCAAGCATCGCCGACTACTTGTTGGCACCTGGACCCCCCGAAGGCACCATGCCGATTCATACACCTCAGCAATCCAGCGTAGCTATTATTCTAATCTATTGATTTATTCTTATTCACTTGTCGTGGCTCAGACAATACGTTTGGGTCGAGGAGGATATAGAAAAGAGAAAATGATGACCATGACTAGAGTTTTGTCTTTTCATAATTCATGCGTATTAGTGGAGTTGTTACAATGGAAAGGACGTAGGTAGTCACTATCGTAATAAACACATGATTAGTATTGGTGCTTTGATATAAACGAAAATTTAATTAATTATTATTGCATCAAAACTAGAGTTGACCTACATTTTAATTTACCATTTGTTTCAAGGAATCGTTGATGCAAGTATGCAAGTTCTCATTACTTGTCGAGAAGAAAACTTTGAGGTCTTGATTCTGGTCCTGTTAAATTGATTCTTAAACAAAATGTACATATAATTGACTATTAAAGGAAATGTTATGTATTATTTAATATGTTTCAAAGTAAATGTGAAAATATGTTTAGAGCAGGGAAAAATGAACGTCATATAATAATGAGTCAATAAACAAAGATCACATTGACGCATAATCACACCCGACAATAAAAACATAACTTAGGAAACTAGTTATTTTTGAAAATTTTGTGGTTTATATCCTCTCTAGAAAGATAAGTATTAATATGAACTAATAATTTAACTATTAATAAATCCACTGATCTCTTTTTGAAGGAGGAGTATTAATTATTCTGAAGCAATAAATTGAAAAATTAATTATTTTTTATTTATCAAACCAGAAAATTTTACAAAGTAAAATCCTACAGAGGTACATTGATTACCTGTACTCAGGTCTGGGACAAGAAACGTACATACTAGACCTTACTAAAAAGAAAAACACCACTAAGTAATTGGAAATCCGTATTAATTTACATTATTTATCTATCACAAAAGAATGCTAGTCTGGTCTGTAGAACGTTGTTATTGAGAAGTTAAGTTTAAAAATCATTGCAACATTCACAGTTTCACGGAAAACATCTTTTACAACGGCAAAACACACTTCAATACTAAAACACTTCATTTATGAAGAGGAATGTATTGAATTGGCATGACAGTGGCCTTGTCCTGACGAACCCAGTTTGAGTAAAACATCCTCCAGGCAAAGAATTTAACACACGCTCACTTCAATCTCTAGTAATTCTGAAAAAAAAAATCCCTCGTGAAATTTTTGACTTGGTTCATTCCCTTATGAATTGGTGGTGTTAGTAGAAGTTCGTGTATTAGAGAAAGCGTTGATCTCTGACATAGTTTTGCCAATGAACTTCTATTGGTTCCAAAAATGAGCTATTTTTTAGTAAATGTTAAAGAAAACCTTTTTAATTTTTTTAGTCTTAACACAGCCGCTAATTTCAATGTCATTAGGTACCTCAGTCTTCATCTGGAAGTAACAAGCGCAATGAAACAAAGAATGAGGGTGGCAACAGAGGAGGAATGACGGCGTCTAAGAGCTTCTGGAAACGGCTCCGCTCGCGTCTCAGACTTGGATCTAGCAGTCCCACCGTGGGGCGAGTGTCGGTCACGGCGGTTTCGACGGCTAATTCTGTCGCTGCCGGGACGAACGCAACCGCTGTCGGCACGGTTTGTCCTCCGAAAGGGGATGGAGATGTGGCGCAGGAAGTGTAGCCTCTGATGATGTATGGCCCCCATGTTAGACATTTCTCCCTCCTCAAATCAGTGGATCAAAGCAATGACGGCGTAACCTTGGAAGTGTACACCTTCTATACTCTTCTATACTCCTTCCAAGGAGGAAAATAAATTAAGAACTTCAGAGAAATATAAAATACGAAGTATATGTGTTCTGGACAACTTAATTCGTGTCGCAAGTTTCATTGTCAGGACGATTGAGGACCGCAATGGTCTGAAAGCAAGTATCATTAAAAATTTATATTGAAAAAATTTTTTTAAAAAGTATTTTTGTTTTTTTAATAATTGAATTGTTAGAAACCCCTTTAAAATAATTAATAACATGAAATACAGAAAAAGTTTTGTTCATTTTTCATCGGTATAACCGCAAACGATTGGGTTACTTTGTCAAACGTTTCTCTTGTTCCCCCCTCAGTTCTACTCATGTATTTCGTAATGTAAAGTTCATTAAATTAAACATTTTCACCGTTCGTTTGGCAAGTTCGACAGGTTGTTATATTGCAGTGCACTGAATACAGAATCCTTAAAGTACTTGCTTCCACTAAGAAAGGGAAGTAAAGAATGGAAACGGGAGATAAAGGTCAAGTTATTCCATTATGTGAATTGTCGAAAAAAGTTGAATTAAATAGATCGTTTTGTGACTAAAAAATAACCCTATCAGTCCAAGTATCTCATATGCAGATATGTACGGATCGATATGCACTAAACATAGGAATATACGTACTAAAAAGTTGAAAATATGTACTTAAAATATTTGCTAGTTAAGTCGAAAATATGCGCTGAAGTCCCATTAAATGCAATAAAAATGTCAAAATATGGACGAAACTAACTAAATTGCAAATGTGTCATTGTTAATAAAAAAACTATTATTCCCCATTACCGAAAAAGTGTAAGTGTAAACTGGGAGAGTTGTATAATACCACTGAGCTCGTTCATACAGTATAAGATACATTTAAATAATAAACATGTAAATCGCTTGTTTCAGAAATTTAACGTGAGTTCAAACAGAAATCTTTAAAAAAGATGCGTTATATTATAAATTCAAACTGTTCATCAAGGTTAATATGCTAGAAACCGATTCCATAATAAAGCCCTAGTCAGGAAAAAAATATGCAAAACATGCCAAAGCCGATCTCTGCTAATATATCGTTGTTTTGCTATCTTAGTTTCCTTTCTCTCCGGAAGAGTTCGCCACCAAAACGGACAGCCTCTTTGTAGTACAATGGCGACCCGGCAGAGAGCATGCAATGTTCGACTTTACATCGGGTGTTCTTGCTTTGCGTGTCAACATAGGAATGGACCCTCGCAGTTACAGTAGTCAACTTTTCATTACCTGTTTCGAAGTAATTGTTCATTTCTGTAAAGTAATTGCGTGAGCGACGTCTATCGTTTGTCGGTCACTCGGGAAACGAATTAACGACTGTGGTTCGGCAGTTCTCTGTAACAACAAACTGAAATTCCTGTACCGGAGGTTGTAATGAGGTATATTAGGTGGAAAGGAAAAAAACCGGATCTACTCAAGTGTTCAAAAGGAGACTTAAACGATGTGCCGAAGACTAAATAGAAAGAGTGAATTCTGTGGTTATATGGACAAAACCACCACCCACCCGGTTATTACACTTAACTTAGTACATGAATTCAATGCGTAGATTAAATAAAACAATAGAGAACTTAAACCTCTCGATATAACATAATATCATTATTAAATATCCTTATTTGTCTTTCAATGTTCTTTCAAAATTTTAAAATACGTATTGAATATTGAACAAGCTATTAAATAACAGATTGATTCTTGTGAGAAAAAAAACATGCCATGAATTAATGAACTATTTTTATTTTTACTTTGTTAAGCTCTTCTTGATGTTACTTATTAATAAATATTTTTATTCTACGTTCAATTTCTGAATCACTTCAGACTGAAGTTTTTATTCAAGATTGAACACGCTCATACTTTAAAAACATCTCAAACTAGAGCGTTATTTTGTAACGTTACCTATAGCATAAAAATCTTGAATATCCTTAGAACGCATCGAATATGGAACACAACGTAATGAAATGTATTATATATTACATTCAGCGTTTCCAAACCGATATTACCCAGTGAAAAGGAAGTCATTTTCATATATTACGTCTGTATATGTGGGAAAATTGTTCTTTTGTGCGAATATTTGGATATTTATTTATTTATTATTATTATTATTATTATTATTATTATGTAGTTGATTTTTTTCTTAGCAAACGCTGATTGATATAGTGGCACGGGCCTAGAGGACAAGTATCCCATTTCCTTTTCAATATTCTAGAGATAAAAACTTTCTATCTGGGATTTTGCAATAATGATGGCTTTCTGAAGAGATAGGTAAATGTGCATGGGGTAAATTTAATGTTTTTAAACTGGAATGTATAGTTTTTGGAATTACTCCTGCTGCAGAAATTACTAGTACGCTCATTCATGTTTTACTGAAAGTTTCATGTTCCACTTTCTTTAATAGCATGTATATGTCATTACCAATTCGATTAAGAGCAGTTTTATCTTTCGAAGATACTGTTTCATGCCATTTTTTCCCAGTTTTTCTTTTAATATATACTACGACCCTTTGGATAAGTATAACGAATAGTTTTTTTTTCGAATCAGACGTGTTACTTCATACTGCTTGTATTGAATTTCTCCATCTCTTATTCAGGTTGATCAGGAATCTTCAATTGTATTTGCAAATTAACATTGTTTTCTACATCTTTTCTTAAATAATAACGATATGTATTTTAATTCCTCAAGGGTACCTATCTTGTAATAACAGTCATAGCTATTGGCGATGAATGATTTTACCAATACTCAACCTTCATCTAGTTAGGCGTCACTCGGTTGTAATATAAAATGAATTAAGTCAGTATTTTTCCTCGTATAGATGAACCAGTACATATATTTCCTAGTTGACTGGAACTCTCCTTTTAGTTTCTTATTAGTATATCCAGAGTAACTTCTAGACGTACTGAGCCTTTTATAAAATTAGTATCAGACCTATTCCATGTATCAAAGGACAGGAGCCTTATGCTGACGTTTCTGGTGCTGAGGGCGAAAAGTCGCAGATCACTAGTTATCAAAAGCCCCACTGGCCCAACGCTTATTGCGTTAACACATTCAATTATTAGAAGATTGAATTATTGTATAAGATTAACGATAATCATGCCCTAAAATAAAAATGTAAGAACTAAAAATGCAGCTCTCGAAACACGAATGCGGGACCTTGCTAGCATGTTACAAGCATGAATAAAATCTCATGTTATCGCACGGGGATTTGAATAATTAATTGAATGCTTATATTTAATACGTAAACATTTTTGATGTGATTTTTCTTTCAATGTAATTATAAATTAATAATATTCGCTTCAAATGAGTAATAATTGTAAAAATGCATTGATAATTTAACTGTGAACAGTATTGTTGAATCATTTGAATCATGATTGTATTACTCGTACATTTCTATCTTGAAAACCAAAATTCCAGGCATTATTTCAGTTCGGCCATGGTTTTCATGTTAATATGTAAAATATATAACAGACTTATACAACTGAAAAAAAATCTATAAAATGCATGAAAATCGCGCGATTTTTTCCTCTTTTAACTAATTAGAGCAATCTGTTAAGGATTACTCTAGATAACTTACACCAAAGTTACTATTGACTGAACACATTTAATAGAATACATAATATTGCAGGAAAGAGCCAATTTGGCGTTCATAAAGATCATGAATTATCGGATAAGCAAAATTCTTCACACACATACGCACGTACGACTTTGGACATCATCCCAAAAATAAATACTCTCCTGGAGCCAATTCGTATTGATATGATACCGAATTTTTTCTTTTCGACTGATTACTATATTATCCTTAAACAAACTGTGTAATTGGAAAGTAAGAAAAGGGATAAGCATAAAGAAGGTATAAAATAGAACTCAACAACGTTCTGTTAAAGAATTTGCTAAAAATATGCAGAGAAACGACAAGAATCTTATACACGTTTACAACAGCTATTGTTAGTTACAAACTCAAAATTGGAATAGAAACACTAAAACGTTTCATTGAGTGGTTTTGAGTGAATACATGGTACTCTGTAGTTTTGAGTGAATACAAAATACTCTGACTGTTGTAAACTATTAACTTTTAGTAATTGATATTGAGAAATATTAATATTTACGAAAGCAACATAGGAAGTATACATGTGATTATAAAACGTTTTCGGACTTCTGCAAACACAACGACAAATGCTGCGATTTACCAGTAAATCGTATATTGAACCTTACATACACACGAATAAAATCTTCGAACCAGCGAGAAGTTCTTATTTGACTGGTGATGTATTTTCCAATTAACAAACTCACTCAATCATTAATATGAATAAAGTTGAGCAACCTTACTCCAGTTTTTTTAGAGAAGGACGGAGGTCAAGTTCATGGAGGAGAATGCGGAGGCGTTGCTCGCAAAGTTGAGAGGAGCAAGGTTTCAGATTAAGCAATTAACGTAATTTATCTGGAGGCGCTTCCCACGGCCGGCAATTAGAGCGTGCTGTATTAATCTCAAGAGACCAGGCGAGGTCTAGGCCGAGCAGTGGAGGTGAAATTAGAGGTTGGGGTAGAGTGGACAGTGCTAAGGCGAACCCACCTGCTCTAATGAGCAGTGATACGGCATGGTCCATATACTTATTTTTAGGTCTTCCTCGTCTCATCCTACGCGAAACTGCTGTTCAATTGTAAAAACCACAGAACATCACGTATTTCCAGAGTATAATTTGTAAGAATCATTTCCAAGATTAAATAAATCTTATATTTCATGTGTTACTATATATTTCCTCATTTCTACGTAACACAACATACTTATCTCAATGCTTTTCAATATTAGGGAATGTTTGAGGAATAATGTGTGAAGTAAAAATGGCTCTAATGACCTTGATGTTGGCGAGCCTAGAAGCCATATGAAAAAAAAAGTGTGAAGTAAAAAGTTACTTCCTTACTTCATTGGTATCCGGGGATCTTCAATTGTTAATTATGAACAGGTGATGAAAATTAATGCGCACCAAGAAACAAATATGTAAATAGAAGTGGGACCCTTAGATAAATTTATGTTCACCAAACATTCCGATTATTCTCTCACTATGAGAAGCCATTGCAAGGGATCGTCAGCAATTAAAGAATACTGAAAATGTTTTTAATGTGAAAGTANTATATATATATATATATATATATATATATATATATATATATATATATATATATATATATAATATGATGAGTCAATTTTGGTATTCATAGGGGTCCATGAAAAATAATGATAAATGAAGGGTTTCGCGATAAGTATTATTTATAAGTCTCCTTGAAATATAATTATGTTCTATGAATTTGAGAAGCAAGGGTTATTTTGTTTAACCGTCTTTCGTTAAGGAAAATGTTTGTTTCCAATTAATAATAAGAAATAAATAAATTCTTGATTTTGCTAATATTCATCTGATTTGAAATACTTGTTGAGTGGTCATTTCTTAATAATTACAACTGTAAAGACTCCTGATGACGTCATAGCAATTGCAACCTGAAGCGAGATGCGAGGCCAAATGTAAGGTGCACACTAATGTGTCGTTCAATAGTAGGCACTAGACGCATCTGAACGGCCAAACATCGTCGCACGCCGCTGCTATCTGCGACGGCCATCGAAACGCGTCTTCCGTTTACGACTGGAGTTCTTCCCGCCTCAGCTGTAGCTCTGTGGACGCGCGCGCACGATGCTGCGCCAATAAACGCCTCAATAAACGCGCAGTACCCTTCAGTGTTGCCCACTCTGATCCCCCGGAACGTGCAAAGCCTCTGAACGTCTTGGTTATATTATAATCAGGGATCTCCATTGCTCTTGATGTTATCAGTTTGTTTCTTGTACTTGTCTGAATTGGATTCCGTTGTACAAATGAAAAAGAGACAAGGTCTTGAAACTTAAATGAGCATACTTATAGAAATTGTGTACGTATCTGTAAGTCTCACTATTGCGTAAGAGTCAAAAACATTTATAATTATATAAGATGACTGTGAGCTATTCATTGTTAATAAAATTTTAAAGTTTTTAAAACTCTCAAACAATAATGAAAAAAGGTTTCACCTTGTATCATTTAACACAAATTAAGCACAATCACAAATTCATTTATACCCAGCACACTTTCGAGTGCTTGGTAGAAACATTATCTCGATTTTGCCTCTAGTAAAGAAAGTATCGGATTGCGAATAACGACACATCGCTGTGGATGCATGGAAGATACCCAAGTTTGGTGCCTTGCTGGGGCAAAGTCCCAAAGACTGTCAGGGAGTGAAATCCACCAATCAGCCTCTTTGGGAGAAACACCAAATGGGGTATAGGGGTAAAATCCCCAGTGAGTGAGCTGAAATGATTAAATTAAGTAAAATTAGATACATATAATAATACAATGTAAAAAGATTTAGAGCTTATTGAAATTGGGTTTTGGTAAATTGTTTTTTTCTTAATCTATAATTAATGAATTTTGAGTACGGCACCATGCTAACAAAGATTAATCACAATCTAGACCGCTATGCATTTTTACCACATAATCGATCACTGTTATTTTTTTTCAAATTTTTTTGATCATGCGAATCAAATTTTGTGTTGCGGAACAAATCAAATATTGCGGAACAACTAGAAAGCAGAAGTAAGTTGCATGCACAAAAGTTTATTTGGAGGCTTCTTGTTCGAACTAACACGATCATGAACCGATATTCACATCAACTTTCAGTTAAAATTCATTTCTAAACGCTTCTCCCTTTCAAACATTTGTTTTGAAAATCTCAGACGATGCTGTCATATGTCTCATTAGACTTTGTGAAGGTGCTATCTTTCCTATTTCATTGTCCACTACTATTTATTTAATAAGTGAGTTCAGATGGATGATTAAAAAATTTTTAAAAATATTTTATTCAAATATTATAAAATAGAATTTGACGGAAATATTTTTACAAAACTATGAATATTTTCATTCACTTTCTTCCACTTTAAAGAATTTAGATGAGATATTGGGTATGCTTCCTCCTAGCAATGTTCCAACATTTCTTATGATAATTCTTTACTCGTTTTATTCTATATGTCTTTGTCTTAATAAATGTTTTATTTCATTTCCTAAACTGACTGATCGTAACTATTTCCAAAATTGGGAAAAGACCCAGAATATTATTTCTATGTAAACACCTTGTTGCATGACCATGAAGCACTAGCTTTCATAAAAAATTATATCTCTGGACAAGCACCTACACTTACTCTTGACTCCCATATATAACATCATCCCTTTGTTGGTACCTGATTAGGAATGGATACGAAGGTCACTTCTGAGGGATCGTCTCCATGTTGAATACCAGTACTTGCTGACTTCATTGCAACCAGTTCTATCTTTACAACCTCTCCCTGATGACTCTAACGTCCCTCTTCTCTTCGAATCCTGCGTCTTCTCCGCCTCTGAGCTAACGAGCCCATGCCGCGCTACAATTCTCACGCGCCGATACATCATGCTGCGTGGGCCGTCGAGCACCCTCCCGATCAGGGTCCAATTTGAGCGGTCGTGAGTGCGCTGTCTTGTTGCTCGTAGGACGCGCCTCCACCGTCCCCACCCTCGCCCCCTTCCGCTGTCGCTGCAGTCTCGTCTTTCTTCTACCTCCATCCACTACTTCCTCTTTTCTGCATTTGTATCACCTAAGCTTTCACTTTTCCTCTCATCACACCTTTTGTGATCACTACGTCACCTTCATCATTAGGTTATGTATTGTCTCGCACTACAGCGTAGCCCTTGCTTTTGTCATTTGAACTTTGTTCCTGAAGGTGAAATAGTATCTTATGACTACTTGAATCGACGCTCCCAGAGACTATATCCCTCCCATCACAATCCACACCCCCCCATCGCCATGTTCGCTCTCAGACAGCGTTTACCCCGGAACAATGAGGCCAAAAGTGAATTCACGTGCAGCGGCTACTCACGTCTCCAGTTAGCATATCTTTGAGTAATGAAATTAAATTATAAGCTAGTCGATCGCAGACTGATGTAGCTTCATAAAGTATCGGGCCCTCTAACCTTGGAAGAGCAGGCAGCTCTCATGAATTTTACAAACGAAATTCTTGTCTGATGGCAGACTCGTACTTCTCGTGCTTCATCTAAATTGTATCTTGTTTTCTGCTCGATCGCTTTGTTAAAGACTTGATTATTTATTCTGAATTTGAGCTCTGAGTTGCTCCAGCGCTGTTTCTGCTGCGGTGGTCAGTATGGTATCTTCCTCCTGGTAAGACTATCGGAGTTTGACATGTAGACTGAGTTCTTATTTGTGAGCCGATCTCGGATGGAAATTCATATGGATGGGGCAGTGCTCACTTATCAATGAGTTAACAGCTTATTATGATGATTTGAAACAATGAAAAGTTGTGACGTTTATTGATATATCTTTTTCTGAATACGTTTTCTTGAAATGAGGGAATTGTGATACAATAAATCATGGTCAATTGTCATAAATTATTTGCAAATGAATCATAACATATCTGCAGTCATACATACATTATTATTGATGCATTGGGTAATAGAAAAATTAATGCTAACGTTTACAGAAGATTTTTAAAATTATTCAAGATTTTTATTATTTTTTATTAAAATGTGCATATATATTGATGAAATGTGTATGTTCTCCTCGAAAATTTCAAACACCTCAATTATCTACAAATGACAATAGTTTTTATAATTTTAATTACATTGAAATAATAACAATTTATTAGAAAGTATTAATTCCAATTGAAAATTACTGAAATCAATTAATTGGAACATTCCTGTGTATGCCTATTTAAATAAATTTTTGAAATAAAATTAGGTTTTACATTGAACTGACTTTTTAAGAACATATAAGTTGATGAAATTTATGAACAAGAGTAACGTAGAATTATATCAAATATTTCATTCAATAAAATGACGCGTTCCGAAGGAAACATATGACCATCATAAATCAGAAACACATATACCATCATGCGCAGTTCGCGCTAGATATTTTATTTCAATTTATTCCGAGATACATGCCGTAATCTATAACTAGTAAGACCAGGCTTTGCTCAAGAATTTGGGTCAAAGAATTCAGACATATATAGAATCAAAACAAATAACACAGTGCTGTTACAGAAATGATTCCTTGAATTAAACGAGCTCTTCGATTCCGAACGAAGAAGGAAAGGGGTTTTCTCTCCAGGCGAACGAAATGAGTGGGTGGCAGGAGACGTAGATGGTTGTTGAGCAGAGCGCACGTCTGGACTCGCGTTCGCCGCCAGCTACTTAGTGGATCGGCATTTTTTTAGCAGCGCGCTCTACACAAAACCTGAGGGCTCTGCGATATAATGCACCTGAGGCATTGCACTCGTCCTCAGGGAAGCTGCGGATCGTAACGTTCTACACACACACAATAATAATACCGATCTGGATTTCTGTANTATATATATATATATATATATATATATATATATATATATATATATATATATATATAATATTTGGATATGATATAAGTTTACTAGTACATAGATGCGATTAATCAGATGAACAGGATCCACCCATTTAATAATAATAATAATAATAATAATAATATCTTCATTTTTTAATTCTAAAATTATGGAGGCAAGTGATCAAGGGTTCACGTGATATTGAAATAATATGAAAATTCACTTGTAGCAGCTCACGTCTTTAGTTAGCATATCTTTGAGTTTAACATGAAATTAAATTATAAGCTAATCGACAAACTGTCGTTAGTTTTCAGTTTCTTGTGAATCACAAGCCTCGGACGTTATCTACTCTGCAACATTTGAAAATGTTTTCCGACCAAAAAGCGAGATATTTCACATTTACTATTTTCTTTGAATTTTAGAATAATGGTTCAATAAAATAATTTTTTTTTGTGATTTTGAACTATGAAATCGTTTCTCCCCCCGAAAATTACAATGTTCAATTATATTGTTATAATAAAAATGCAAACTTGCTTAAAAGTGTTAACTGCGTAGAATGAAAAAGTTTTCTTTTTGACTGAATTACGAAAAAAATATTTAATCAAGATAGTAAATCACAATCTGCTGCGCAGTTGATGTCTGAGCGAATGTTTGCCCTCTGTGTCACTTATAAACCAGCCTTGTGGGCATATCCACAAAGAAATACTCCGTGTTTTGCTCATGTTCCCACGACCGAACGCCGAGGCAGGAGGCGCCGTACCTCTCGATTCGTGTCAAAAGAGAAGCGTGCCACCCTTGCCTTGCCGCGGGATGTTTGCATGCATAATAGCTGAGGACTGGAACTCCAGGTTTAATATCGACTTTTAAGTCCAGAATGGAACGCGGAGGAGAAAGTTCATTGTTTGCACTTTCCTACAGCGTATCAAAGTTTTTCACTGAAATGGAAGATCACGAATACGTATTTTCTTCACCCTCCCATTATCTATGTATAATTATAATAAATAGGTTTAAAACGTCTATGTGATCACAGCTCTCTACGAAACAAGTGACAAGTGTGTACATTAAAACTTGAAGAATGTACGAAACCTTCTTATTGATTATTTTCGTCAGAGTTTACTAATCGTATGACCAAATTATATACTGAAAATAGTTTAATATTTTATTGCTGTTCAAAAGATTTAACATAAAATAATTGGGTAAATTCTATATTCTTAATAAAATATCAATTCATAGAAATTTCTAGTATTTTTTTTTTTTTGAATTTTCGTTAGTAAAATTTATTTTATTTATTTCACACAACACAAAAAAACGCATAACAAAACCTGTTCATTCATTTATTCATTAAAATTAAAAAATATTGTTTCCATTTTTTACTTATGAGCCGAATTATTTATACAGTCTTTTGTTTCAATTAATGTGTTTTAAAAAGGTGTTCCAGTTACGTACTCATTTTTTACTATTACTTCAGAACTCTAATTAATTAATGTATTATTTTACTCCCTATATATCATTAACAGATTGGTAACTATATTGCACCGGTCAAGTGTCAACCTTTATGGCTTCCTCTGAATCATGATAGAGCCACCCAAGAGGAAAAGTTTCGATTTGCAAACATTACGGTCTATCATGGTTTCTCCGGGAAATTCAGTTGAACCCAGGGTACACGCACTACCTTCATATGATAAATCGCTATGAAGAATTTATTCATTAATCTTTCTCATGAATAAAACATTTTCATGACTGATTCATCGAGATCGAGATATCCAGGTATAGTGAATTGAAATTTGTGTTCATACACCAATAAAGCGGTAATAGATTCGAATTACAGAATAAACTAGGAAAGTAAGAAAATAATATTCAAAAGAAGAAAAAGTCACCTGTCCTTTTACTATTAGATACTTGCTACAAGTACTCCAGAAATCAACATTTTCCTAAGCAAGCTCAAGTCCAAATTATTAGAAGGGCAAAAGTTATTGTATGTCTTCGAGAGAAATAAATAAATAAATAAACTTTATTGTGCAAAAAAAGCAGTTGCAAACTGCATATGACCACGTGGGGCGCAATAAACTATGTTTCTCTCTGGAAACAAGCAAGGGACCATCCCATCAATTCCGACCAAGGGCCCATGAACAGTGGCGGATTTAATATATTCAAAAGAAATTATTTAATAAATACTTACTGTTATCCATTAATTATACAAAATAAATTCTAGATATTAGTGTAGTAAAAATTCGAGATTAATAAAACAAAAGTATTAATAATTCCCGCCCAAGGAAAGTCCGCCACTACGCGGAGGAAAACCAGAGGAAAATCCGGGCCAGTTTGGGGCTACAGAGATAATGTACACAACCGTACCAAGGTTGCGTACAGTTAGAAACAAACTATTTAAATCAAAAAGGAGCAAAATCAACATGCATGGAAAAGAAATTTAACGTGATGACAATGGCGTGATAAAGTATAAGAGATATAACTTCACTTACATCATCCGAAGTCATGTGGACAACAATATTTCTTAGGAAACTGAAACTCTCATTAGCTTCATTTATTAAACGCTGTAAATTCTTTCTCATTATAGGAACAATAGAAAATTAAAAAGCTTTTAACCGCGGATTTAAGGAGATTCAATTTATTTATATCTTTTAGATTTTTGGGAATACTAAATTATTCCTGAATGATAAGGGCCTCTTAGGCAAAGACTTGTTGACACGTCAGGAGAATAAATATTGATCTTATTACGAGTGTTGTGTTCGTGAACTAGAGTATTTCTTCTAAAACAGTGGTGGGATTTAATAGTTCTGTCTTAACTTTACTATTAACAAACAAGACTACTTCATAGATGTATATGCAAGGAAGAGAGAGAATATTTAATTCTCTAAATAAAGGTTTACATGAATTTCGGTGGTGAGATTTACATATAATCCGAATTATTCTCTTTTGAATTCTAAAAGTTTGAATGCTCTGAATGGATTGACCCCAGAAGATAATGCCGTACCGTAAATGAGAATATACATTTGCAAAATACACGCAGCGAGAAACTTGTTGACTAACAAGGTTGGCTAAAATTCGTAATGCATGTCCTATTTTGCTTAGTTTGGAATTCAAATTATCAATATGACAATTCCATTTGAGGTTGCCCTGAATATGAAACCCTAAAAATTTTGTTATCTTAACTGATTTTATTTCGGTTCCGTTTAGCTACAGGGAAGTAGAAGGACGAGATTTCGTTACACTATTGCGAAATGACTTGGATACTGTTTTATCAGTATTAACGATGAGACGATTTGAATGAAACCAAGACGAGAGGTTAGATAGAGCTTTTTGCACATTGACATATTTACATAATAAATTTGTGTCATAAGCAAAGAGAACCATTTTGCAATCGGACGTGGTGGATGACATATCGTTTACGTACAATAAAAAGAAGATAGGGCCTAAAATTGAACCTTGAGGAACTCCGCAAGTATGTGGCTTTGTTTCTGAAAGGTAACATTTACATGCATTATTTTCAAAAAGGGAAATTTCAACTTGTTGATGCTTATCTTTCAAGTAGGAAGTTAGCCATTGATGTGCCAATTCACGAATGCCGTATGAGTGCAGTTTTTTAGAGAATAATTTCGTGATCGATTACATCGAATGCTTTCGAAAAATAAAAAATAAAAAGATTGTGGATTATCTTCACGGCCAAGAGAATTGGTTACATCATTTAGAAAAGAAAATATGGCGCTGTTAGTTGAAAGGGATTTCCTGAGACCGTGTCGATCGTTTTAGACTTCTTATCACAGAATAATATTCTCTCAAAGTCTCTTACAGAAGAGTTTTTCCAGGATTTTTGAGAAAGTTGGCCATGGTGATATGAGATAGTTTCCAACATCACATTTATTTTCTTTCTTAAGTAATGGTTTCACTTTAGCGTTTTTGAATGTCAGGAAACACCTGACAAGGAGCTATTGAAAATATGAGTGAGTGGATTTAATGTAACGTAAGAGGAAGTTTTTACTATAAATACAGGTATATCATCTATCTCTGTTTAATATTTAGTTTTTAAAGAAATTATGACATTCATAACTTCACTAGTCAGTATAAGAAGTGAACATAGAATGCTGTACGTGTATGGATGTATTTTGCGGACATTGGTTTTGAGTTACTGATTTCGATATTTTACCAATTTTTGAGAAATAAGAATTAAAGAAATTTGCGATATTCTTTGGAATTGATACAATTTTGCCATCGTCTAGAAGGGAAATGTTTTCTTGGCGATTTTCTGAAGGGGATGTGTAATTTTTTATAATATTCCACGTGGTTTTAGTCCGGTTGTACATACTTTTTTGTCCGTATCAACTCTGTGTGTTTTCCGAATAAAAATAAAAATGCTTTAATTATTTATGGTGTCAGACCATTTCAATACAGACTTTTACATTTTTTAGGGGTTTATAAGGGACTTACTATGTAACGTTTGATACAGAACTTCGAATATCCCACTTCTTGTTACCAGAATGCATGGAAAGAAGATGGATCCTTGATGTTTGTTGTACAATATAACTTTGAAAGAAAATTCAATACACTTAATAAAACATATGTACTCTTTCGTTCTTTTTCTTTCAGGATTCATTTTAAAATGTCGAACCGCTGGAATCGACGTGAATATGTGGTATGGGGATCCTCTCGTCTTAAATGTGTCTTTCGACATTTGGAAACAGTTTGGAGACGTTTGTGATAAAAATGTGGTGACATAATGCAAAATTGGGAATAAAACGATATAATAATTATCTACTGAATCTGACACGTGGCGTAAATTCTACCGACCTCTTCCCATGTATTCCGGTGATTGTAGGTTAAAGCATACAGAACACACCTTACGCTGCTGAGAGACACATTTATGGTAATAGTTCGAGAACCCGTCAACGGGTTACCAGTAGGAGTTACGCGTAGCGTAAAACGATCTTGCAGCAAAATTCTACCTGTATTAGATACCTCTCTGCGTTGATGAATGTCTGTCCGGATAATGCACTGAATATTTTCTCTCAGTTTTTCCCTTTAGAAAGATAAAGATCAAAGAGTCTAGAAAGTGGTTTTGAAATAATTGAACATCATTTACATACAAAAATGGCTATGATATAGCCATTAGTTCATTAAATATAGCCAAAATAATGTACCTGATCGTTGTACTAGAGCGACAAAACCTGAAAGCGTTTCTTCTCTTTATTCAGCTACCAAGAAATATCGAAATATCCAAAAACCAATTTCTAGATATTTAATTTTTAATATCCCAAAAGTTCGAAAAGCCACTTTGCCCCCTAATTCACCCTCTTAAAATGAGAATGTCGAAAAACTTTCTTTTTTGGAGAGCACATGTAATATAACACATTTCCTGTTCAAGTTCCTATCTTGGTATAGTGTTTTCCATGCTGTGATGTGTGAGTGAAAAGGTAAATATGTGAGTTAGTAACTTAGAGAGGGAAAACAACAAAAATATTTAGCATTAAAATAACTATTAATAACATTACAATATTTATCAAAAAAGAGTTGCGTAAGAAGATTTGTGTTATGTTTGCAAATTTCTCGTGATTTATACGTCAAAATGATAAAATACGATGCAGTTTCTGCCGTGAAATCAACAGTCTTGTGGTTTCCTGAATTGTAGGTTTCCGAAAGTAATTGGGTCTCGTCTTCCTTTGTGAAACGTTTCGTAAGTAAGTGATGCTTTGCGCCATGTGATGAACACTCGGAACATGGCTTGCTTTACGCTTCCTTTAGGTCATGGCATTGAGAATCCGGAAGGAAATGTTTTATCTGAATTTAAGATATTGCGATTACCTACGCCAAGGAGAGGAGCTGAGAATCCGATTAATGATCAGCCGAACACGTATAAAAATATATATAATACGTTTCTATTCTTCAATTTGAAAAAAGAGTGCCATTGAGTTTTGAGTATCACTTATAATTGCATTTGAATAGCTTCCTTCAAACGTAATTAGTCCAATTTTCACATTTTTTTTTACGATTAACGTTTTAATGGTTTAATGTATATTTTACAATAGAAAAGAAACTAATACGCATAGCAGCACAGGAATTACAACGACTATAATTCTGCAGGTAAGGTACTATTTCGCTACGAGATTCCTTTTCTACAGAAATTGAAATTTCAGTGGTGACTAGATATGAAAATATAAGGTGGAAAGTGCTTGATCTCATAAATAAATTCACCCCAAATTCTAATAAATATTCCATTGACAATATGAAGGAGGATTATTCAAAACGTCACAGTTCCTCGTGATCTGATTCCTATGAAGGGAACCGCCTGGGTATAATTCCTATAGTGGAGATGCTTCTAGTCTCTCAAAAAAGTTTTTCACTATTTCAAAATATCGTGAGATGGCATAAAAATTGTGATATAATCTGAAACTCCGCGCAGTGTAAATTACAATGGTTTCACAAAAAACAATTTTATGGTTTGAGTCGCTTTGAACTCCCTTCAAAGAAAGCTGACTTAATAAAATAAAACAATGAATTGCTCAGAAAATATTTGCTCCGTATGAATTAATTTCTTATATCTTTCTTCGATGTTCTCTGAATTAACAATACGACCTTATTAAGATTACATTATTAAGAATCATCTAATGAAGTCACAAATCTCTTGAGTTTTTAAGATTAAAAAAGTTTAAATCTGCAAAACGTATTTATTAATTGAGTTCGCTGTGTATCCCTCATGACAAAATGCGGTTTTGGAATATATTCACATAATGACCTATGACAATGGCATAATAAAAGCGATATAACTGTGATTTTAACATTACAAAATATCAAATATTATGCCAAAATATTTTACAATGTATACCATCCAAAAATAATGTTATATGTAGAAGTATTATTTTAATAAATTATTATAACCGAACAAATTTTTTGTAAACCCATATTACTTCAGAAAGTGATCGCCCAAAACCCACAAACATTCCCATCACTTTCTTCTTGTATTGTTGAAGTTTTTTATGGGCATATGTTAAGTACCTAAACCTGCATCAGATAGAGGAGGAGGAAGACGAAACAGAAGAACACTTGTATTAATAAAAGAAAATTGATTCAATGAGAAAAATAGCATTGAAATCGTTTTCTAGTTTGAAAAATAATTTCTTCAATTTACGTAATATATATCTTATCTAGACTTAAAGTACTCATATGAACAAGATTTTTTAAAACTTTTATATATATAATCCTTCATTGGACGTGCAGATTATACTTCTGAAGAGATTATTTTGTTTGCTCGTGCGCCATATTGACCATTATTTACTATGGAAAATAATCAAAATTCAATCATTGTAAATTTAATTTTTGGGATACAAAGTTCCGTTCCAACACTCTCCTGTAATACGTAGACCTGATAAATTAACGTTATCACATTATTTAACAGAAATAGACAAAAACAAATAATTAATTTTTCAAAATTTATTTTTTTTTTTGTGGGGCTTTAGGGCTCGTCAACATCAAAGGTCATTAGAGCCCTTAAAACTTGTACAGGTAGGGAAAATGCAGTTACGCACTAGGGAGAGCCAACATGACTCTCCCCGCGTGTGGGACTCGCCGAATGACTCAGCCATACCCACTAAAAACCCTCCTGAATTATAACTCAAAACTGAAATCCCAACATATCTTACTTTACTAAAATACATTTAAAAAAAAAAGAAGAAGAGGAAAGAGGAAAATGAAAGATACCCTAGCCCTAATAGCGTCGGGATCGAAAAGAACAAGAGGTGACCAAGGGAGATCAGGAAAGAGAAAGGAAGGAGCATTTCACAAGTAAGTGGAAGCAATGACAGACTCAGCTCGGGGCCCCGTGTTCGCCAAACACGTANCAGACTCAGCTCGGGGCCCCGTGTTTGCCAAACACGTACTTACTAGATGTTAGTCCCCTGGGGCGAGGTAGGAAAATGAAAGATACCCTAGCCCTAATGGCGTCGGGATCGAAAAGAACAAGAGGTGACCAAGGGAGATCAGGAAAGAGAAAGGAAGGAGCATGGCCAAAATTTAATTTAAGAGATTTAGTGATGCATAAGAAACAAATTAAGATGCCATGTGCTCCCAAGAAATTTGGTTAATTTCTCTTTTGTGCTAATTTATTTCAATTTTGAATTAGTTACTTTTTCGTTCATCCATCGATCTGTTGTTCAGCTGGTGATGGCACGTAAGTAATCACTCCGTCGCCGTTAATCATATAGAACATTTTGAAAGTAGAGTTCTCTGCATCAAATTTTCAAAGATCGAATCGAAAAGCAAACCACAAAACATGCAAAATACGTTTTAAGATGAGTCAGATATGTCCACAGCATGTAATTTGACTGATTATGTAACATTAGATACACCAAATGTATAAAATTGTTTGTGAATAAAATTCGTGATATTGAGGAAATATTTGCTCATAGTTCAATTAGAGGTAATTTTAATGTCATCTGATTCAGAAGAATGAGTTTTAGCTGCTAAGAGCAACTTTACAGCATTAACCTGGAGGCTGGCCTCTCTCTCTCTCTCTCTGCGTAGAGAAGGCTACGATACGGTTAACCTTCAGTAGTTTGCGTTGTCATGAAAATAAAACGAGAATAAAAGTGACTAAAATACATCTTACTCGTTCACACACAAGGTTTCATGACATCACATCCCACGTCCTCACACTTGCTTTCCACTTGCAGCTGTATTGTGACACGTGCTAAGAATTTAAACAACACAGCAATTATTAGAGTTGATTAAATACTTTAAACAAATGTTAACTTACAAGATTAGTTAAGAAATGATGTTTCATTTCTTTCAATTCAACACCATGAATATGTGTATTTAGCTTTGTTAATTTCCTCTTGTTCCCTTAATTGCACAATGTAACAGTTTGAATGTAACTTACCAACATCTAATGTGTTGTTCCAGACAAATTTCTTTTTTGTACTAATTGTGTTTTTTTCAGTAATCATGCAAAAATTATTTTACATTTTTTAAAGATTGTTTTGGTATCCATAATCGAATTTTACTCGTTTGTTCGTGATCAAAGTAAATCAGTCGAAATTATTTCTGATTATTGGATATAAACTCTGAGTAGTTCTATCGAGAGTACGAAACAATTACACGAATCAATATTTTGTCTAGATTTTATTCTCTGAATATAAAAAATTCAATAGAAAGTGACATCTTTAAAAAAATTATTTTTGTATTTCAAGATATTTCACTTCGCAAATTCCTTAGTAAAATCATGAAACACAAATTGTCTCCATTTTTATCTGAACGAAAGTCATAATTTTTTCACTACATGCTTATATGTTCAGGAAAGCGATAGCGTTAAGGCATTGTGTAATTTTATGCAGGAAAGGACAAAGTTCAATGAAAATATAAAGTAATAGTGTACAAGAAAGCGCATTTCTCATATAATAATAAAGAGCAATAAGGGAAGACCTCTCAAAATAAATTTATTATACCAGATATGTGTTATCAAATACATGCTTTTAAGTTTTATTCTTAGAAAATGAAAACAGTTATNATATATATATATATATATATATATATATATATATATATATATATATATATATATATATATATATATATATATATATATATATATATAAAATTACTTATAACTTATATTTTGCAAATTACATTGATTACATCTTAACGCATACATGAGTTTTTGTAAATTGGGGATCATCTCTCAGCTATGCTATCTCAACTTTAAATAAACAAAAAGTATTTAATCAATAAAAATATTGCAATTATAATACATTGTACTATTGATAGCAGTTAATAAAGAATAAGAGTAAATCAAAATCATTATTCTTAATTACGTAGCTCTCATATTTTAATGTTGTAAAATTTATATCTAAAAGTAGTCACTTTCTCAAACTCTTTAAATTTATTTTTTAAGCATTATTCAATCTCTGTAAATTAATTAAATAATATTATTTATTGTATGTTAACAGGGAAAATGTTATACACCTGAGAAGTAAAATAAGATAAAATATGAGGTACTTATCCTTTTAGGATCTTGGAGGTACCTTTTGATTACGTTCCATATAAATGCATATCTGTTGCTCTAAAGTATTTGTCAATCATTCTTGAAAGACTTTGCACATGCACAGAAAACGCTGGGGCAAAATATTCCTTATTCTGAAAACAGAAAAACAAACTAGTTATCCTAAAATTTTATGACTACCCTTCGTACAGTATATTTTGGCTTGCAATCGGAATTTTATTGTAGTGAAATGAGTTTCTCTCCGCACAGTAACATCATCCTGAAGGCTACTTGCAATAAGAGCGTAATACAAATATTTGATAACAAACTTCGGATGTGAAAGAATGTTTAATCTAATACCATAGATGTTCAGGTAAAGTCTCACTTTATATAACGTAATCTTGAAAAAACAATAAGAACAAAAAATACTGCAAACTATTTATTGCGTTTTCATTGATTAAAGAAATAATATAGTTGAGAAATAGACAAATAAGAGAGAAAAAGGAAGCCTTCCTATAAATGTTATAAAAAACGTAAACGCCTCATTTAAAATATGATTACGTTTTAGAAGACCAACAAATAGTTACTAAAACCTTTTTTTGAAACATTTATTTGTTCTTCGATTTTATTTTCTGTAATTTTATATTATAATTATTTAATTTTCTGTATATTTTATTATTATATATAGAAAACAAATATAATAATAAAGTGTTATAAAAAACTAAAACGAAGAACAAATAAATGTTTCAAAAAAAGGTTTTAGTACCTGTTTGTTGAAGGTCTTCTAAAACGTAATCATACTCGTATTTTAATGAGTCATTGCGATGTCACATCGGGGTAAAAGTGTAGTACTATCCACTATCAGAAATGTTTTGAACATATCACTATCACAATTTTTATCGTAATAACGCTCTCTACTTTTATGATATTTTAGTAAATTATCTTTCAATCAAATAGTTCACGTTGAGCTTAAACAAATGACAATGTATTGAAAGCTGAAAAAAACAGGCTTTATTCCTGTAATCTTCGTATTGGAATTTTAAATACCTACTTCTATCTATTCATGTCGTTCAAACAGCGCAGTTGTGTAAATATCATAATGACCGGTCGGGAATATTTTTTGAGGCCCCTACTCTATAGTGTAGGTACCCATACACAAAAGTATTTGCGTGAACCTACTACTACACATCCAGTGCTCTGATGTATTAAAAATAATTGAAATTTGAGTTTTATTTATTACAAATGCTCAACTATTATTTAGTTTACAGTTTTAATTTTTTTCGGTTATTATTTATGTTCAAATTTTTGAGTTTAAGTAATATTTGGTGACCAATTTTGTGGCTCCTTTCTAGATGAGGTCTGAGGCGCCCACTTAGGTAAACAACTGCGATCAAACTGTTTTTTTTACTTCCTTTTAAAAGTTTATAATGTTGAGAAAGCTACATTTTATACTAAAACTTGGCAGAATATTGTGAGATAAATAAGTAGGTTCCAGATATAGTGATCATATTGGATGAGCTGCAGTGGAAAGACACGAATGCCGTAAAATTATTTCAATACAATTTTATATTAATATAATATACATGTATGAAAAATTATGAAAAATAATTTGTCTTTGACTGCGATGTTCATTAATGAAATTATGTATAAAGGAAAACTATATATCCCATAAAAGTCGCAAATTATTTTTTTTTTCAAATATTTTTCACTGTAATAATCCCTAATAGAGATATAATAAGAAGCATTGAGCATTTTCTTTTGATTAGTCTGTTAACACAATTTTCTGAAAGTATGAGATAATTTTTTACTCTTCTCGGAGTAAAGTGGGAAGTGTTCTACATCGAAGAGCGTTGCTATATAACGAATAATGGTTCTGCTCATTCATAACGCAAACACTAATGTAATTAATTACTTTACTTTTCATGATTGCAATTCTTATTTCCGCCCCCCCCCAAAAAAAAAAAAATTAAATTATGTTGTTGTTTCACCCATTGATTTATTAAAAATTGACCGGTTCATCAGTGGAGTGTTCCCTGCAAACTAAGTCCCGAATCGGAACCAGATACGTTTATGGAACTCGAAATAAATAATACCAGAAATGAAGTTTAATTTAAACGTTAATTTAAATGTTCGTTGCATTGCTACTGTATGAATTACAATGAAAGCGTATTATGGATAATGATTTTTATTTAAAGGTATTGGCAAAATTGATGATATTTAATATTATGTAATTTTTTATTATGGGCTAATAAAATCATGTTCAGTTGACAGTGATTATAGTAAATCGATTATTCAAAGTGCGTGCGAGGACATAAGAAAATTCACGAAATTGAAGCTCTCAATTTTTAGTCAATATATCTTTTCAGTTTTCTGTTTTTATTAATAGTTCTTATTTTAATAGTATGATAAATATGTTTTATGAATATGACAAAATAATATGCTTACAGGACATAAGCTATGCTAAACCGAAGATACCAACAAATAATGAGTTGTCGCGGTTCATTAAGAGGAGAAAAGTATACTAATGTTCTTTTGCCTTAGCATGAAAGAAATGTAACTCTCAATCCAAGTTAAAATTGTGTAATATGGAATTTCATTAGTATAGTAATTGTGTAGTAATTGAAATTATCCTCTATTTTTTCTTCTGGACCTTAGACGAATTATATTCAAAATCTGTACATAACGGAATAATGGATCTAATGGAATAACGAAGGACAAGACCAATTATTTGTATAAGAAATCATTTAATGCAAATTATCCATTTCACTTATCAATATTTATTCATAATATTGTAAAATTGGAACACTTCTTATTTTACGAAATTCAAAATGTATTGTAAAACACTTGGTCCAGAAAACTTTTCATAGGGAATAGGCAAGACTAATACTTTTGGAGACATAATTGAATTGGATATAATGATGAAATTAAGCGTTCAGAAGTTCCGCCCTTACGCATGACTCGGCAGTTGCGTGCCACCTGCAATCGAAAGCATGTCTGTAATTAGCAGATCTATTTGCATTACAATTACTGCGAACGCATCCATTGGAGGCGACGCAGGCGGTGGTCTTGCCGCCGTCTCCACAAATTGGCTTGAGTGCAGCCCTTTGACCGGACTCATATCTCTTTAACTACTGAAACAAGCTCAGCTACTTTTAACTGCGATTTGTCTCATTAGTGCAAAGCATTGCCTTTCGAAATGTTAAGAGTACAATTACGAAGTACATCGTTTGAACGGTTGCGAGACTAGGTAGAAATGTTTTCTATCTTTCGTTTACGTGAATGGTTATTGAGATGCCTTAAGAGTGGAGATTCTCTAATTTCATGGTATAAACCATGTTGTTTATTTGTTTGAATTCTTCGAAGTGAACTCAGGTTCTTTATAGTTCCTCATAATGAGAGGAAAATATCTCATTTAACATTTGGTTCGCTACTCTAATGAATATTAGTACTGGTTTCAAAGTGGTCATGTGTGACTTATTTAACATTAAAATGTACTCTTTCACTCAAATTGAGAGAAACAATTCATGATTATGTTTGTAGATATTTCCAAATCCTTCTAATATCATACACATGCATATTTTAAGTGTAAGGAATTGGAGGTGGGACAAAAACAGATAGCTTGATAGTAATAGAATTTTATCAACATATTTTCATCACTACATACATTTGGTAAAGACAATATTAACAGAAACAGTAATGTAATAAACTAGGCAATAAGAAGAATTTATCTACAGAGTCCACTAGTACTGGCCGTGGGGAAAGTGCGGTAATCACTGAAGTCAACCAGATACGAGAAATCTACTGCGGGCAAAGGTAGGTAACTTTGTGAAGAAATGCCAGTCTCCGTTAAGATTTGAAATATTACAAAGTATATTCGTGAAAAAACTGTTGAAATGAATCCTTTGAGATTTGGAGTCAGCTAATATGAAACTAACTGGGTCGTCAGTAGTTATGTGAGGTATGTATGTTTTATGTCCATGACGTCATCCGACCCAAAGATTTTGTCGATGACTTGAGTGATGCCTTATTTTTCACGATGTTTATATCTGATCTCTTCACGTAAGACCTGGCCTTAGGTTGCATAGCGGTGGGATCTAAAAACGGTCAAAGTTCCAGAGTCCAAGGAAAACGGATCTGCAATTGCGGCTGTAGTAGCGATGGCGAAGGATTACGATAGCAGAAGACGTAGGGGTGAGAGGGTTGAGGAGGAGACTATGAGAGAGCGAGTGAAGTTATCGCACACAATGCACGGGGTCATAAGGTCGAGCCCCCACACAAGACGGCCCCAGCCTCCACTGATCCTCAGCGGGCCGTGCAGCGTCGTAGCGGACCCGCCTCCACACCACACCGCTCTATTAACCGCCATTGTTCCTTGGACAGCTCGATCCTTGAGAGCAGCTCCATTAGTCCATAGCAGGTGGATGAATGAAGGAGAGGGGATGTTATGCGATTCCGATGTGAGTTTCGTGTCTTTCTGGATGAACATTCTTTAAAACTTAAAAAAAATTTTTTTTTTGTTATTTATTAATTTGGATTCACTTGTTTCCCGGTGGTTGACTTCTAAGAAGAATTTCGTGATCTAAACACATTACTCTTTAACTTATAATTTGTCTCATAAGACATTTATTGACACTTATCCATCTTTAAAGAGGGTCAGATAAATATAAATTCTTATAATATAATGTATTTCTATATTTACAATTATTCTATTGACAACTCAGAATATTGATATTCGTTGTTTGCATTTTTTCTATCCCGAAACTGAAATATGCTTCAGTGAATGCTATTCACCAAAAGAAGCAAAAGGACGTGTCATGGGCTCTTTCTTTACCTTCTGATGTACAATCAGAATTAAAAATAGTACATAACTCATGGTGTTTCATGGATGAAACAATTGTCGTTCACAAACACTAATTTGGGAAAAAAGTCGTAACCGCTTTTACTTGCTCCATAAATTATTATATAATGTCTAAAGTGACTTTAAGGACACTCATGTGATCCATCCTAAATAAATAATACCCTTTATATACAAATTAACATTTCCATTCATTACAGAATACGTTTGCTGCAAAGAATTACACATTAAAATAACATATCCACAACACACTTGAATTGCTTTCCTGCAGCTATTGCAACGTAACTGGTTCGTTGGATTCAATCCTTATAACGTTTATTTCAGTCCTTCTGTGAGTTTCACACCACCCAGCACCATATTTTCGAATTATCTTCTCTGTTGAATTGCTTTCTTGACTACATGTCAGGCTGTGTTCATAATCAGCCCAGAGATCGTTGACTAAAAGTTTCCATTTATTTCTCCCATGGCAAGCGCTTAGAGTCAGTCAAGCTTTGTCGACTTGATTGGACAATTATCTTACACCGTCATATGCGCAATCATGAGCTATTTTTAGCAAACATCAGGATCCAAATCCTGACTAGGGAAATTTCGCTCGAGTATATTTCCTCAAGAACAGTTGATATCCAAGTTGTTTCGTAAGAGGCAGTCGCCTATCCTCATCTCTCCTTTTTACTCCTCATTAAGCGCGCGTCGTGAGGTCTATGGGCGTAACACGATGATCGCGGCGTAGACTCGCCACGCTGGCGGCATCATCACTGGCGTCGAAGTCCCCGTCTTCTGCGTCGGCGTCCTCAGCGGCGCTGCCATGCCCACTCGCTGCTCCGCAGCGTTGACGATCTCCGAGGCTGGCAGCGTCCTCACGTTCTGAGCCGTCGCTGCACTCCGAGTGGGCACGTGGGGCCGGGGAGGTTGAGGCTGCCGCCGCCGCCGCCGCCGCTGCTGCGGCCAACCGTAGATGTTCCTCGCGTGCGCGAACGGACTTCATGGACAGGTCGACTGGAGTATCCTATAATAATCGAGAAAAACAAAACAAAAATATTTAATATTAAATTGTGAAATTCACGGGAGTCCTATTACCTAGGTGATATGGATTACATCGCTTTTGTCTAATTGTTCGCGAAAAGAAATACTGACTAGGTATTACAATTGTAGTGAATATCCATAAAAACTTGGAGCTGCAGCTTGGTAGGAGTTGCATATATTTCCGTGTAACCTACGCGAGGAGAAGATATGTGATAAATTTCAGCCAGGTAAAAATGGTAACGAGCCCGGTCTCCTGCTTTGATCGCAGAGGTGTTAACCCCTGCACCACCCGTTCGCCTTCCAAAATTGTACACCGTGTCCACCCAGACCTAGACCCCGGAAGACCTGTGAGAGAGATCCCCATGCAGGAGATAAGTGAACCAGGCTGCGCAAAATGCTGTGTGCAAACATTGTAAATCGATTAATGATATTGATTTAATGTTGTAATCTGAAAGTGCTTATACTCGTATAGTTATATGGATAGTTTAACGGGTGCTTATTAAATAGTCGACGTGCACCGGATACAGATTCCTTGTTCATTTCATTCTCATATCGTATTTATTTTTGTCATATAATATGTAATTATTATTCTAATATGTATAAATCTTAAATTGTATCTTACTATGAAATTTTGTATAGTTTTTAGTAGAATGTTTTTCTTATTATGTATTAAGATTTAGTTAAAATGGTGGGAGAGCATGACTTATGACTTGAGCCATGTTTACTAATAAAATTAGATTCATCTAAAAAAAGTACGAACATTATTTTATGGACAGAATAAGTTTAATTCGACTCTCGTGCCAAAGGAAAATCCTGAAATACCAATTTTTTTCTCCGAGTTGCTTCTATGAATTAATAGAATTGATAATAATGGCAAATCAAATAGTTAAGTGACGTAAACATCCTCACAATATTATAAGACAATAGGAATGTGTATAAAAAGTTTGGTTGAACCCAAAACAAGGAATCAGAAGTGTCATCAAACTAGGATAGTGTAACGTGGAAAAAAATTGTTCAAACAACAATTTGTAGTGTATTCAAATCGTATTTACATAAAATGAATTACAAGAAAATATTGGAAATTCCTCTTTTTGTCTAAGCATTCATAAAGGTGGTTAGTATGGTCTCTTACATCGTAAAACATGTTGTTTCCCACCTGTAAAAAAAGGTTCCTTGATCATGAAAACGTTTCGTTGCATTTCATTTTTCAAAATTATCGACTACAAAATCTGACTTTTCTATAGTAATACCAAATTTTAAGATGAAGGTATGTCGACCTTCATGCACCGGAAAAGATTGCAAAATGAATTTGAACTGCAAGAGCCAAGAACGTGTAAACAAGGGCCGTAATATAATATTTCACCGAAACTTTTAGAATGCTCCATGTACAGAATGGCCCATTGTTTACAGCAATTTTGTATCTCGTAGATCTATGGTCTCAAGTATATCGGCTTCGTCGTAACGGCGCCACATAACTTCACACATCAGCAAGGCCGTTAGAACAGTTAGTCCTGTTGACTTATGTTGAGTAATCATTTCAAAACCAGGGTGTTGCGTTAATTGTTTTACACATATTTATAAGTACTCAATATATTAAAAAATACGACATTTCTTGGTAGATTAGTGATGTTTCATTGTTTGTGACTATATATTTTCGTAGTATTTAATGTATTCATTATCAAAGTTGTTGAAGAAATTAATTCATTTTACAAGTACTTAAGAATTAGATTATCCAGTACACAAATCAGTATTATATTGAAAAATAAAATGGAAACTTGTAGTAAATTCGTCAAGAGCAACAGGAATCTACAACGGTCTAATACTTAAGTCTCGAAATTATATATATTCAGGAACATTAATTATATATATATAGGAAAACAACTGAAAAACTATCTAACTTAGCGACAGACATCAGAAAGAGAAGACTAAAATTTTACGGCCATGTACTTACCACCAGACTACTAACAATATTCTAAAATACATAGAAAAAATTAAGGCCATCCCATGGATCCAGGAAGTAAAAAATGATTTAGAAATAGCTCGAATAAAAAGATCTGACATTTTGGACCGAAAACAATACAGAGAGAAGGTAGATACGTGGAAAGTACAGTCGGAAAATGAAATCCCAAAAAGAGCAGGAACTAAATGGACAGAGGAGAGGAAGAAAAATCATAGCGATAGGATGAAGGAAGTGTGGAGACAGAGGAAAATGAACAGTTAAATCATATGGCTTTGCGTGATCCATACAAGGGTCCATTTGCAAATAATAATANTATATATATATATATATATATATATATATATATATATATATATATATATATATATAATGTTCCTGAAAATTCATATATTTCGACTGATCATCTGTGTAAATACCGTAGTAACCACAAAAGATAATTATCTTCAGGAAGACTGAGATTTGTTAACTTGGGCGAAGTACAGTATTCAAATTGTATTAATTTGAGTCCATGTGTCCATGTTAGTATATTTCATACTCATAATACAGATTTCTCTGGTTCACTTATTATCACAACAATTCCAGTGCTGATAAAGTTTTAATGATATTGAATATTTAAAATATGATTCATGTAATATTTGTAATTGGTGTGGTGAAACTAAAAAAAAATAGTCTCTTCTGTGCCCAATTTGTACAGAGACATAGTTTTTCCGAATCCTTGTTCCTTTCGGACGATTTCAATGATCTTTGTAATTTTTCGATGTTTTGTACCTCTCACCAGTTTTTTTTCATTTACTTTGATCTTAGATCCTAGATCACCCTGCCTTTAACTATGTCATTACAGGGTTTTGTTTTGATTAATTTTCGTTTCCGAACTATCTTTCCTTATCTATTGATATATTACTCCTTTCCTATTCCATCTTCATGGCATCCCCAATAGTTCCAACTTTTGTAACTTATTCTAAAAATCAATTAAATTTAGCTTCATCTTCTATTAATTTTTTCTTGCTCCTGCTATCAAAAACGTCCGTGCGTTTATACATAATCTGTTAGAAATTTAGCTCGCTTCTCACCATAAAAATCACATTCCCAAAGTACATGGTATTCTTCTTCTTCTTCACCCCTGCCACAGAAACAATTTGTCTCTACAACCTTTCCAATCGTCTTTATACTCGTATGTATACTAAAATTTCCCTGATTTGTGAGGAACTCCACCAAAATCTTGTTCTATTTAAACCAATTTTTTATTCCTCTCATTTAAGGTTTCTTTAGAGATGTATGCATATGTTTTCCTGTCTTGTCCCATCGAATTTACCAACTATTGATTAATTCCCGCTCACCTGTAGGTCAGTGGCGAGCGCCAGCGTGAGACCCGGCCGTGGAGAGCGCTGCATGCATTCGTCATCGCTGGAGTCATCCCCGGGAGCCATGCCTGGGTCCGTAGCTCCTCCACATGAGCTCCCGCGATCGCTTCGATCCCCAGCGCCTCCACTGCCTCCGCCACTGGCGCCCACGGGCGAACTGCGTTGAGACTGGAGCACCGCGTCCAGGAAGAAACGCTTGCTATACACGTCGTCCTGGACGTTGTTGTTGATGGTGTACCTTTAAAACGAGGGCAAAAGAGCATATTTAGATTCTGTACAAACGAGGGGAAATGGTGTACCTTTAAAACGAGGGCATATTTTAGATTCTGCGCTGTTTTTAACTTTTTCAGAGCTATAATAAATGAAACTCCAATATTTCTTTTTATAACAAATGTTCTGACCTTCTTTTGGGATGTAACTATAAAATGTATCAAAACATAAGATTAAAATTTGACTGGTTAAAACATTTGCAATCTTAAAATATTTTAAATCTTTTTAATTTGATGAAAATTTTCATGTTATTTGAAAATTTGTTAATTAATATAAAATAGCAATATTTTTAATATAATAGAAAGCTACGAATATTTAAATTTGAAGATGTTTTTAGAACTTGGGGTCCTTGGCCGGTGCATGTTAAGACCGTGAATAAAAAGGGTTCTACTTGCTTTTTAAAAATCGTATAAGAATTGAAATGTTTTTTAGGGGGGTGGGGTATGATGGGAGAGGGTATGTAACAAATTCACGAAATTAATTGGATTGATTGGGGACGGACCATTACACTTACATTTCTATTCGTACTAAGTAATTCAGGCAAATAATATTTTTCATATTCATGAATAGTTTAGTTATTTGATGCTTTTGCAAAATGCTCGATTTTGAACATAATTTGAGACATAGTTATTGTACTAAATAAATTAAAATTTGTGAGGTAGCCTACATTTCTTCATAGGAATGTTACTTACGTGAAAGGCTAATTTATATAGAGAATTTTGACACCCAATAAAGAAACTTTTCTGCATTTTATATATTCTTATTTTCGAAGAGAACTCGTATGTATTACTTAAAATTCATAGTCTGTATGAGTCGTTGGATGCTCGTGATTAAAATACAGTTTCTGGATTGCTTACCGAACACTCCTTGAGTAATAACTCAAATATCGTCAAGACGTAAAAGAGCGTAGCAACGCGATCTGCATGACCTGTATCACCACTAAAGCAAACAAAGGGAAGGGGGGACTTTTTTAGAGATGTCTGCGAAGGGGAATGTTGGGGGCGTGGGGGGGGGTCTTTCCCCCGGCACGCGTGTGGCCGGATGGCACGCGCACCTTCGACGTGAATGAACTACCTCTGCTTTGTTAGTAAAATGAGCGAATGGCAATTGCAACTGGAAAATAATACCAGCACTCTGTCCACAAGGAACGTGTGTGGCTTTGTAAACTCGTTGCTCTGTTGCTCTACGACGTGACGGGAGATACTTCGATCATGCACTCATACGCGGAAAGTTGTTTGAATTTAGCGCTTGACATTTTTATGGATGCGCTTCGGCACAGTGAAGTGAAGATGAGATTCTAGGAACTGTATGTTGCAAGAAAATGTATTGATCTGATTTATATATATAAATCAGAGAGAGAGAGAGAAAAAACACTGTTGATGCAGATACTTAGGATTAGATGAGAGATCAAAATTCAGAGAAACGAACCGATTTCTCCAAACGTTTGGATACGACATTCCAACTTTATAGTTCGGATGACATTGGGTAGTCACATTCCGAGGTTGGGAGAAATCCTCTCCTTCCTCTACATTTGGATCTCATATCCAAACCTGATCTCACAGTGTAAATCATTATCTCACAATAAATTATTTTTGGATGAGTTTGATTGAACCCAGAAGGTAATCTAAGCCTCACCTGTTGTTGTTATTGGCTGTCTTGAGTAGGCCTGTGGGCGCCTTGGGCGTGGGTGGAGAGTAGAGGTATCCAGCGCCGGGTGGAAACAAGAACGCCCCCGGTGTGCCTGGCTGTGCTCCGAAGGTGGCAGCGGCGGCAGCTGGCAGGAACGAGTGAGGGAACACTGCATGACTCAGCGTCGCGAGTGACGGGAAGGGCAACGGCATAGACAGATGATGCGGCGTGCCACCTACCGATGAGTGGGAATCGCTGCTGGGACTCTTGAAGGCTCCTCCTGAGCTCCCGATGATTCCCGCGGCGCGTGAACCCAAACGCGCGTCACTCACTTCTACGGATGAATCCGAATTGTGGGATTCGGGCGAAGACACCGATGGAGAACTCGAATGTTTGTATTCATCCAATCCCAGCAGCAGAAGTTCCTCCTTGGTTGTGGCACGCGCCAATGGATGGTGTGACATGGCTGCGAGGGTGTGATGCAAACGAGGGTCGAACTGAGTGCCCAATAGGCCTAGAGAGTGATGAGGTGGTGGAGGAGGAGGCGTCTTCTGTTGACGTCCTGCTTGCTGCGCATGCGCGGCCGCCACTTGTTGCGCCGCCGCGGCTGCTTGTTGTTGTTGCTGCTGTTGTTCCTGAAGCAAGCAGTGAATCTTGAACCAGTTGGAGCGACGGCCATAGCGACTACCGCTCTTGGACATGCCCACCAGCAGGCATTTGCGCAGTCGACAGGCTTTGCATGAAGTGCGGTTCTTCTTGTTGATCACACATTCGCCGTTGTTTTTGCACTCGGAGATGGAGCTCAGGTTGTTGTAAGAACGGCCGAAGAATGACTGTAAACCAAAAGACGAGATGATGTTTAATATGACTAAACGATTGTTTTGACAAGTAGAAATAAAATAAGTTACGTTGTATGGAACATAAACGAAATAATATTGCTCAAAGGTTGATGTGTATATTATTACACTCAATTTTTGTAGTAACATACCAAGAATTAAATATATATTTGAACGATTGTGAAATTATTTGAGACTTATTGCTCCCGTTTAACGCTCAATGCTTAAAACAATGAGTTTTTTTCGAAGATTTTTATTTAAATGAGAACTTAAAAATTATAAATCTGAACTCTATCTTTCTTTCTTCAAGAAATATCTTAGAGAAGAAATAGGGTTTGTATAAAAATACCTAATTCGTAAAAACGATAGTATCTATAAAATATTTTGTAACGTTATTTTCTAACGATATGTACTTTACAATTAAAATAAAACTTAATAAAAGTATGACAACTTATAAACTGGCATGAACCACCAAACAACGCAATTTTCTGAAGAAACATAATTTAAGCATTCCACATGGATCTGAGTAGAGTCCTTCATACCTGGAAAGGAAAAGAATACCACCTTTCATAATCACGTTCGAGTAAATAAAAAAACAACAGAAAAAACAACACCCCTGTATCTGAAACATCCGGATGTTACGAATAAGCTGAGTAAAAACTAAAGTGTTTTTTTTCTTCTGGGAAGTGCTGACGTCAATCTAGGGATAACGTGAAGGAGAAAGAGTTCTTCAATTGGAATCATTGCCTGTTCCCTGGGTATCAGTAACCGTTCAGTGTATCGAACATTATCTGAGTGTATCTGGTTCGAGACTCCTGCTCTCTCATTTCCCAGTCGTGTTTACTTTTTGCTAATTACTGCAAGCATCTCAAACTGCCCAGTTACATTCGCTCTCGAGATGTAGTGCTTTCAATTAACGTGTCGACTCAAGAGAAAACTAGTAGGGTATATGTGTTTCCGAGATTTATTCTACATCACTTAGAAACGATGAGTACCGTAATAAAAACTGTTAATATGCTGTTAAGGTAGTCAGTAAATCTAGGTGAGTATCATTTTCGCATGAAATGCGTATAATGGAATGCTATGGAGACCTTATGATATTTTCCCCCAGTAATTTTATAAAATTCAATTGAATTTGTGTTTAATAAAGATTTATTTTCATAAACTCAGAATATAATATGTTCAAACGTGGTATTTATTAACACAGATTCCTCTGAAAATCAGATTCAAGGTATTATTGTAAGTTAAATACTGTCACTTTTCACATCCACTTTAATATGTTAAACACGACGATAAGTCGATAAGATACTCTTGCAAGCAATCAATCAATCAAAACACTAACCACATTAGATCATTGATGACGTGCGCGTGAAACCGACCTGTCGATTGGTTACGATTGGCAGAGCACATCGTGACGTCTACTGAATGATCAATTTCTCTCTCTCGCTCCAGTTGGAGCGCTTGTGGAGCGTGAACACCGCTGCCGCGTTTGGCGCAAGGATCCGTGGAGCACGCGTGTACGAGACAGTATCTGCTCACTGGCCATTAGATATCTGACGGATCGTGTTCGGAAACCAGACACCTTTCGGCACGAAATATACCTACAATAATTTTTACAGTACTGTGCTTCAAAAAATATATTGTTATTGAGGTTTTTGTGGACATCATCAATAATTATAAACTACTGTCCAAGTAATATATAGAGAAAATCAGATATATTCTTATAGGTTATTTAAACAATTTATAATGAATATATTTCCATTATCTTATGATCCTTTAATATTTTTATATACTTAGAGAATGTTCTCTAAAAAGATTTAGGTCATTATCACGGGTTCCATACGAGCAGTAATAAAATGCATTTCCAATATTAAAAAAATCCCCTAATTGATCGTTAATCAAACGATAGAAAAAAAATGATCACATTGTCTTACTTTAGATATTGTTTAATACAACTAAAATAGCGCTCTACATATTTATGTAGTATTATTGTTATTGAAAGTATTGGAAAGTGATTTTCTGTGTTTCAATTTAATTTTCTGATATTTATCAGGTAATACTGATACTCTTTCAAAATAATGATATTTTACGTGAATAAGAATGTGCACCGCGCGGAAACTATTACAAGCTGTTACTTGCATCGTTGCTACGCCCCACAGAACTGAACTACGAGACCACATTGGTTTCGTATAAAAACCTCTTGATCAATCCTGTTGGCGGGAAGCAGAGCGAAGCGTCTGAACCAAAAACAATTGAACAGACTGAAAGTGAAATTCATGCGCGTCAACAAACGAGGGTTGTTGAGACGATAGCGGTAGCGGAGATGGTTTGCGGTTGCGGTAGAGGTGAAATGCGATTTATAGCTGATGTATTTATTAATAAAACTCAAAACGCTAACTTTTTTTATACCTCGTGCACCCTGGATATATCTTGTCAATACAAATAATATAAGTTTATTTAACATGTAGAGACGTGTTACTTTTCACTTGTGGTTTCTGGACAATAAAGCAACATATCATAGCTAATGGATAGTTCGTGGAAATAACTCTGGTATTTTGCTTAAATGAGACAATGTTTCATTGCTTTTTTTGAATATTTGAATTAATAATTGAAGAAATAGTCCACTTGTGACTCATGATATAGTAGACAAGCTCTGAATACATGGAGATGGCAGATACCGTGGTAATATTGGGTTATCATAATAGTTATGGATACCTGTGACTGACACCGATACTGAAGGGGTAATTCATGATGATGTGACTCATAGTTTTTATAATTCTGAAGAGTGCATGAGAGACATCGATACCATAGTCATGTGCGGGAGCACGCGGATTCGATCCCGCACTTTGTAGACTGGATGTTTTTCCATCTCCTACTCCATGCTAATATTGGATGAAACCCTTCACCATTTTGGCAACCAAACGTATCTCCTTTCAAACTATCAAAATTAGGTGGAATAGCATCGATTACAAATAATCCATAGAATCATGATGGAATTGGAACTTATGTTGGTTTCCATGGAGTGGGACTCGTCTGGGACACTTTCTCTGTCAGCTGAGTTGAGTCTTCGTAGAATTCCCTTTCGCTTTGGTTCGCTGCTCACCTGTGTAATGATAACAATTACGTTGGTCATCTTACCGGAAAAGTGCTCCCCCTCTCCTTGCTTAGCACATGTGTTTACTCTGTAGACTGGGTCATGGGATTGGGATTGTGCAAGTCTCGTTCCCGTACTGTCACAATGTTAGAGCTGTCTTTTCATTCACATGCATCACATTCTTTGATACTTTGTACTATTCAATAATAAAAAGAAAACTTATTTACTTGTCGTGAGATGACTATTATAATTTGTTCTTTTCACTTTATTTTCGGCTTCCATTAACTTAATTATGTTTTACCGTCAGAAATGGTTTATTTATAATTTTCGTTTCTGTGGAATAGATTGATCTCGTAACTTATTCGAACGATCAGGACTAAAATATTTTTATTAACAGTATTTTGTTAATATTTTATTCCTCTGACGACTTATACACTGAATTACTACATGCATTTATAATTGAGAAAAAGTCAAAGATCTTTGCATTGTATATGTTACGTTTCTGAATATTATGTTGACTAAAGTTAACCTAATACAGTAGACCAGTCATTTTGTCAAATAACATTCAATAATTCTCTTGAAGTAATTCACAATGCAGAGACTTCAGATGAAAAATTTCCATCTCATAGATTTTTGCACAATGAAACATTTCTAACAAGGGTGTAACCCACCCTTTTTAACCTTAATGAAGACATAGTTTCTAGTCTTACTTGCAACAGAGCTCGTCAATTATTCCTTCGCTTACGCCGACATTTAGATTTCTGCAGAGCCATGATGCTGCTCCGTCCCTGGAGTTGACCATCTCGTATTACGCAGCATCCCTTTCCCCATGTACTGTTTCCTGATGAGCTAACTATGTAAATTCGTGCATTGTGCAGTGCAAGACCTATTGCATGCAAATGAAGAGATCTCTCTTATTATAGCTCGGATGCAGGTCAAACTGTTGAAGACGGATCTGGAAGCGAAGGAACCGGATATCACTCTCGGTTTCTTGGCGGCCGTCAGATGAGAGAGGATATCCGCTTGAGAGGAGATCTTCTTCTTCTTCTTCTTTGCTAAGCACCCCACTCTTTGCCAAAGAGAACTGTGAATAAGTGTCAGTATCCACCTCTGATTGTATTCTATTTAAAACTATATTCTATCTCCTATGATCATTCCGAGTTATTTACAATGTTACCACTGTCTTCCGAGATATCGAAAGAAAAGAAATTGCAATACATTTTGAACCCATGAATAACTTGGAATATATTTGAATTCTAACGCATGAGAAACACTTTCCAACGTATTATCTCACATACGTATTTTACTTTAACTTCTGTTTTTTTCTCCTGTTGTAGTATTAAATGTAATAAACATAAATGGTTGGAATGATATTATACGACGAAAGTACCCTGATGACGAACGGTTCCAGTTGGTCCGGATGAAAGAGGTTCTACTGTACTCTATTTCTGTTTTTAACATATCTCAACATAAGATTCTTATTTATTCTTTGTCATTCTATCTCAATATTTTCCATTTTTTACAGACTTTTGCTTCACTGTACAACTAAGTTGAATTGCATGATTTTGAGGATATCCATGTATCAAGGCATGTAATTTCAAGTGTCCATTCAATGGTGGATTGAAAAAAAAAACGGTTCATAAATTTGACCCAAAATTAAAAAATTATAATTTCATCACAATACCAGTTTAAGATCACAATACCAGTGTGATACAGCTTTAATTATGATGAGTTTTGTAAATAATTCAGATAACACAAACTTGCTGAGACAAAAATACGTCGTTCCTGTGCAATAACTGGTAAAGGTAATGCTTGCAGGATAAATTTATCATGAAAAGTGATGCATTGATAACTATATTGCACCCCAAATCTGACCGTACTGTTACAGAAATATTTCAACAATCTCTCACTCATCAAAATACTGAATACAATAATATTTGCCCCAAAAACTCAGTCAGTGAAACTTACATAATTCCCTATGGGAAACGAGTTGACTTTTCACTCTGGTGGTGAAGAAGTTAGTGCTTTTCCTGTGGAATAGCTATTTTTTAACGCAGACAACTTCCACATATGAGTTGAAATAACCAATCCCATTTAACTAATTTAAAAATATAAATTATTTAACTCGTTCCCAACTTTTTAAATAATCAATTAGTTGTTTATTATTAATAATTGTCGGGAGGCATGAAGAGAAAGTATTTTAATTGCAGTATCCATGTTTAATGCAGAAAATCCTACTGTTTTACGTGCAAAGGACCTCATTGTGAAGTATATCTTTCCTATTGTTGGAGATGGATTTCCAATGAATCATATGAAATCGGTTTTTAAATTTTTTTTAAATTTTGCTTCCAAAGCTATATCAACGTCCTCGGAAAGATGGGTTCAATTAATAATACAGAAACTATTTTTTTCTTGATGAAATCCATCAGTCAGCCTTGCAACTTTACAAAATGGTTGAGTAGTTTCCTGTGATCCAGGAGAAATACATGTACATGGGTGGGGGAAACCATTCGGCACCTCCTAAGAACTATTTAATGTGTCAAAGTGCACAAGTAACTTGAAGAATAAATCAGTGAAAGAAAGGTTGCTATGATTATCTAATGTCGAAAAATTGGGAGAAGAAAATATTCATAAGCAATCTATTACCAATTCGGAGGAATGTGGGGTGTCTGTGCCTAGATGATAGTAAGCCGGACCGTGGACGTTAGGAAGGTTAAAAAAGAAATCATTCGAGAGTTTAAGAATGGTTCGTGCTATTGGAGGAATACATGTCTGAATGTTTCTGATGACTGCGCATTTACTGATATTCGTAAAAATTTGTTCTGGAAGCGCTGAAGTTTCGTAATAAGGTGAATGGCCGCATAGAGATTAGAAGTGGAAGAAAGATAGTTTTGAATGTTGTAAGAGCGCAGTCTCAGTAAGGTTATGACTTGATTATAGGATAGAGCTGATATAATCTTCGATTTGCTTCAAATATTTTATCTATATGTGTTTTCCAAGTAAGACGAGTATCTAAATGGACACCAGGATACTGCAGTGTTGAAGGGGGATGGGAGAAGAGTTAAGATATAAAGGGGGAGGAAAGAAAGGAAATTTTAGAGTGAATATTTTAGAACAGGATTTGCTCGGATTTACTAATGTTTTCCATGTACATTTTAGGCGGTCAATATGAAGACTGGTTGAAAAGAAAACTGTATCAGCGAGAAGTGCAGTTATGATTTTTCTGGAAATAGAGATATCTGACATGTGAACTGTAGGGAAGATAGAGGAGATCCTTGGGGAACTCCGGCTTTAACATGTTTGGGATTTGATATTACAGTATTGATTCGCACAGAGAATATTCGGGTAGTTAGGTATTATTGAGTAAAGGTATTTGAGTAATCCGATTAGCCTCAATTTATATAAGCTCTTGATACAATACTCTCTCAAATGCTTGAGAGACATCGATGAATACAGCCATTGTGTGTTTACCACATTGGAAGAATGATTGTACATATTCGGTGAAACGATGTAACTGATGTGAGGGAGAGTGTATAGTTGCGAAGCCGAATTGAAAAACTGGGAAAACTTATGTTTTTGAAAAGTGGTTCGCCAGACGTTTGAGAATTATTTTTCCACTATTTTCTAAAGAATTGGTAGTAAACTTATGCAGTAGCTAGACGGTAGACACGGATTCTCTTTAGGTTTTGGAACGGTGATAACTACTGAGTGTTCCATGTCCACGGAAAGTAACCTATTCTGAACATCGAAATATGATAACGAAGCTACTGCTTTCTAGGTATTTTTTTAGAATAAGAGAACTATCGTTTCCGAGTGATTTTTTAATCGGAATGGATTTTATCATGAGATATACTTCTGAGGGTAACTCATAATTTATTGCACACAGTACATCAAAATTTGAGGCATTGCTAAATTAAGTGACGATCGAACATCGAATCCGTTGCAGTGTTTATGGGATTATTTTGGATTATTAATTCAAAGAACTCTGCAATTAGCTTTGGTGACTTTTCTTTGGCGCTTTGGGCTAGTCTTGAATTTGCTTTTAGAGTTGGATGGGTACTGACAATTGATGAGTCTTTTGAAAACACTTTTCGTATGAAAATTGACGAAATCTGGTAATATATGACTAATAAGCAGTACGAAAGTAAAAAACATCCCGTAACGTTTGTCTGTATTTCCTAGATTCATTGATTCAAGTCATAAAAATGCTAAGAAAAGACAAATTTTCTTACTTCGCATATATGTCTTTTTAGAATGATTTTTTAATTTATTTTTAGAATGATTTTTAGTAGAGTATTAATCGATATTGTATATACAGTATTATTGTATATGAATAATAATAATGTCTATTTATTCCATTTCATATTTACAATGAATATATACATAAATTTATAGGAATAATTCTAGATCCCTTATCATGTAGTGGGTACTAGTACAAAGTTATAATGTCTTTAAACGTGCAAGTCAGTCATTAATGTTGCTGATTAGATAACGTGCAAGGCGACCTGCAGTGTGACGTCCTCAGATGGTTAGTCGAACATTTACCATTAATTAAAGAAAGAAAAGAAAAAGAAAAAAAAGAAAAAAAAGAAAGAAAAAGAAAAGAAACTGATCAAAAATTGAATTTACTTCTTTTTCAACAAACATATTTTTACTTCCAATTATTTGTTTAAATTTACACTTATGAAAAAATAAGACCGTCTTATTTTGGTCGATCAGTCAGTATTAAGTCATGCTGTAAAGTCACAAAGTCAGTGTGTTTTCTGTCATAAGTAATGTTTACATGTGAAGTTATTTTTTTACAATCAAATACTAATGCAGTTAGACTATGATCGGTTATGTCCAAGTGGTAAACAGCTGTTCTAAAAAGTTGGATATTTCTGTGCCTATCAAATATGTGGTCTATGGAAGTGCGAGTGTCCTCAGTAATTCGTCTGTGTTTATCGATAAGAGATATAAAACCATTGTTGTACAACAGAGATATCTAGGATTCTTTAAAATCAATATTTATATCGCCTAAAAGAAGAGCATTAGACTTTAATCCATACAATTATCCTTCTAACTCCTGAATAAATTCTAATTATGTATAATTATGAAGTCTCTCTCTCTCTCTNTATATATATACAAAATATGTTAAAAATGACATTATTAAACCTAGTTTCCAAAGTTAGTATACCTGCAGTTTTCATTTTATTGTCTATTTTTTACAGTTAATACTTTTTTTAACATGTACAATCAATCCTCCCGCCCTGGAAGACTCATTGCGATTTGCAAAAGAATTATAGTCATCTAGTTGATAAAAAGGTAGTTCATTGTTAAATATACATATTTCAGTTAATACTATTGCATCAACTTTGAATTTTAAACTATGTAAGTAGCCTAAAAATAAGTTTATTTTTTTTCTTAAACTTCTGATATTTAAATGAATAGCACTATAACCCTCACGTTCGAACTGGAAAAAAGCTGAGTCAAATGTGTCGAACGTAACACATTCATTTAATTAAAATAAAATAATATTCAAAAGAATGCAACAACTTTAACATATGATTGTCTTTTATATGCAAAGTATTTACAGATTCTTGATGTCGTCAAGACAATCAATTCTATGACACGGCTGACCCCCTTCGCTTTTTACAAAAATTTTGCCGCCTTTACTCCAAACGTATTTAAAGTTGTTTTTGTTTGTTTGGCTGCTTCCTTGTTTTTTTTACAGTAAAAACTTAGTTTCAGGAGAAAGATGTTCATTAATGAATACCTTGATAGAGTGACCAAATGATGGGTGAATCTTATTAGCAGTTAGTGGCCGGATTTGATTGAAGTTGGTGATCCAGGTATCTTTCTCTTCTCTCGTGCAGAATTTGACGATAATAGGTGACGTAACTTCCTTGAAGGACGGAACCCTGTGGGGTGCCACCACCCTGTCCTTGACGAAGTCTACGCCGATGAAACGTCCAATGTCTGTCAGCACCTAGTTCAGGTTCTCTTTCGGTGGTACAGGGACGCCGCTTATCTCAATATTTGATCTTCTAGAGTATTGCTCGAGATTTCCAAGCCTGACTTCCATCTTGTTGACAGTTTCGTGCAACACTTTATTTTTTGCTTTCAAGAGACTGTTTTCTTCCCTGATTTCTTTATACTCCTTACTGATCTGCTATAATAAGGTGTTACTCTTGTCCACCGCATCAGATAGGAACTGCAGAGAATCCTTGGTTGAATTCAGCAGCTGAGTTTTTAATTTCCGTACAAAACTTCTCCTTGAAGGTCTCAAAAATGTTCAATAAAAACTCCTTAGTCAGTGTTGTAGTAGTGTCCACCGACCTATTAAATTTTTTATATCCAACTATTTAATAATGGGATTTAACTCACGTTAAAACCAGTGTTAACAACACACGCGCCGCCGCCGATCCTGAGCTGAGAGCCAGCAATGACAAGGTCCGCACTGCGCGAGCGATAGAAACTGACTGACGATTATGTGACTGATATTACATTTGATTGAATATTGGCTATCACATTTGGCCCGATTTTAATAGAGGAAAAAATGGATTTATATCCATGAACCACCCTGTCCTCTAACACTGCTAAAACATTCAGTGATACGTGTCCTGACCACCGTACCGGCCATCCTAGCGAGCGTTGTCGTTGACGCTCGCGCCCGCCGCGCCGCGCTGCTCCGCTATGGTTCCGCGCGGCGGCGCGTGTCCGACGGAGCGCCTCGCCCTGTCGTAACGCGTGCTCTGCGCGCTTACGCAACGCATCCCCTCCTTCTTCCTTTCCACTTCCACGGTCCTCAACTGCAACGACTCCCCGCCCCGCGCACTCTTCTTCCTTGCGTTGCACCTTTTCGTTTTCTGAGTCACTGGGGCTTAGTTTCCGCTTTGTTTCCCAAATTGACTACGCTACTGTGACTGGGGTCATCCTCCATTGAGTACATTGGATAAGAAATTTGTTCTATTTGGTTCCATTTGTAAAAGAAACGCTTTGTGTCTTTTTACTACATCTCTATTCATTCATTGTCACATTCACTACATCTCTATTTTAAATATTGGATGAGAATTGAACAGCATATTATGATAAACGTAATATAATTTTACTCATATTTCACATATGTGAGATACAACTAAGGAACGGTTGCTTATTTTAACTATTTCTATTATTTTTCTTACTCTTCGTAAACTATGATCTGGCATGTAAGGCGTAGAAATTAATATTCCTCATTCGTATTAATTACTTTAAACAATTGCGAAAATGACTTCTAGGAAATTAAGAGCGATCACTGAGGAACTCCACTTTCACAGAAAAAGAAAAAAACGAAAATTACCCCTTAAAATTTTTGAAATACTGCCTCTACTAATACAGACATCAGTTAAAACACGTAGTCGTAAAACTTGTGGTGCGGTAATGGTAATCTCATGCATCACCTTCACTTTCCTTCAACTTCGGAAAACTTCCTTCCTTTCAGTAATCTTGTAAATCTTCCCCACATGTTGGGAAAGAATGTCAACAAATCCAAAATGTAATTAGTGTGTTTCCCAAAATTGCGTGTTGAGATTGTTCTTGACCTAGTTTCGAATGTGGTACGAACTAATTACTGCCTTAAAACTGCCCGTTTATACACTTCCATTATACGAACAGAGTGTGTTATTAATTAAATTTCTGTAAGACATACCAACCGTGAACGAATAAGCAAATAAAGTTCACAATTGCTGGAGTACTTTGAAATATTTCTCTTTTTTCTAAAACGCTCTTTCAATTGCATGTTCCAAAACATTTAATTTTGTTCTTTTGTATTCGAAGAATTATAGTAACAAGGATACAAACAAAATGGTTTATGAATTTTTACATATGAAACCTAAAAATTAAATTATTTATGAATTAAATGAAATAATTTGCATGTTATGAATCATGCAAGCTGTACAATGCTCGTCGTTATCTAACTAATGAACTTTGAAACATTCTTATTAGTTACTTCCGCATATAAAAATTAAAAAATGCCGCATAAGTCTCATCGTTGAGCAGTGAAACTCCTATAATCAATCCTTAGTTGTCCATCACCTGTGCTTCCACATTCATACCCATCACCCTTATCCTTGCATTTCACCAAGCAATTTGGTAGGATTTAATCCCTGCGCATCCTCCCATGATGCAATTTCAACTGCCTTCCACAGATTCTTGAACAATGGGCCCGAAGAGGGCGCTTCTTTCGTGGCCCCGGAGTGGGCCGGTGTATGCTTGAGTGCAGTACCAGGTTACTGAATTGACCAACGCATCTCCCCGCCACCGCTGCTGTCGGGGAAGGGGCCAAGGTTCTGTTGCAGTAAGTGCCCTGGGCGGCAGGAAGTGTTGGGCAAACGAGAGAACGAACGCTCGCGGCCATCCACGTCGCCCACCCGTTGTTGAGAATGGGGGACTGATTTCGATTCACCCTGACTTTTACAACGCGACAAAAATTTTAAAAAATCCCTCAAATCTTAAAGTGAAGTATTTCCTTTAAAATCCTTAATGTCAGTTTATTAGTATGTATTAGGCAATTACGAGGATAATGTTTGTTTCATACATATATGGTATCATATATGAACTTGTTCGTCCGGTACAAACCGCGTCTTAGTAGATAAAACTACCAACGTTTCTGCCATCATGCTGTGGCCTTCTTCAAGGCAAAGTCAGAGTCGTACAGATCAAAGTCGCAGAGTTTGTCCCGGACAAACAAGTTCATACTGACTCCTTACTTATGACACTTCTACTAAGTCACTTATATTAATTTATTTCACTGATCCTTTTTCCTTTTCAATTACTAATGTCAGTCTTGCGTAAATTTGAGCTGATGTCGATTTTCTCTTTTGATGACAAAGCACACTAGATAGTAGAATTACACCCGCCTCCTCGTAGCTAGGGACGGGCAACATGAATCAATGACCTGTCATTGAATCATGGCTAGGAGGTGCTAAATCAGCTCAAACAGCTAAAGACTATAGTACCATTGGCTTAGTATTTTGAAAGCCAAGGACATAACTTTTTTGAAACTTTGGTGACTAACCCCTTTCGGCTTAATAATAATTGAAAAAGGAGCATGGTACAAGCTTTGCTTAGGCACTTGCTCCTAAAGAAGTTGTTTTACACTTCATTTGGCTATTAACAAAACTTTGAAAAATTTGACTCCGACCGCGGAAGCCAACGTTTATATGGTATTATATGTTTCTCTGAAGAAGCTTGATAAGAACTTATCGTTTTTGTTTTTTTTAGTTTTTCAATGATCTTCATTATTCCTCTCGAAACTACTGAACCAATTAAAAAAGAAGAATTATGTTAACAAGGCATAGTTTTATTCATGATACCTTTTATATTAACCTCTTCTATTGACTGGAATGGTTTCTTCAATTAAAGAAACTTCAAGTTTCTTCAATCGTCTGCAGTATTATTTAAATAAATTTAACTTGCCTAAGGTAATGTTTTGTATCTATCGACTCAGTGAATCTTTATATGATACATTTACGATTTCGATATGTCACAAACCTGCCTTTAAAGATATGCATTAGAATACAATAAATCATGAAATTCCACCTTTTTCTCTAAAATAATGTGGAAAACAGTTTCGGCTGTCACTTCAGTACGTATCAAGAGCGTAAAATAGGTTAGCTATTATGACGATAAAATTGCACTTTAATATGTGGAAAACAACGAGATAAAACTTGAGATTACAGCGATGTGAAATTATAATTTTTCAGAGGTTTACCATCCTGCTCTTATGTTCATTTGTTTCGCATATCGTGTTTCAATGTTGACTCTACCATTACATGTTTACTGTATGACTGATGCGAATTCCGTGTTTTATAGTACTTACAATTTGCTTACTATTTCTTCAGTATGTTCTGTGGAAATACGTTTTTGTTAGATTTTTGGGAACGACGAAACGTAATAACCAAAAATACTGAGAGAGTAGGAACAAATTCTTGTAACAAGTAAGTAACGTATAGTTTGTGAGATGTAATTGAGTTATTTTGAGAACAAATGCTCATATATGATTTATACAAGGTGGTGAGGCGTAGACTGAAACAAGTGATTTGTGAGATTGTATAGCGTGTTGGTTTCTGATACCTAATTTGTTAAACGTGTATTCATTGGGTCTTGTGATCGTAGTGACTATTTATTATATAGTGAACAGAAAATGATTTGAAAAACTAAATATAAAGACAAAATATGGGTTCAATGATATCACAGACGAAAAGAGAAGAGGGGTCAATATGAAGTTCCTGCAGCAACACCAAGGACCAGGGAGTGTCACGTAACTTCGCGAAAATGGCTGTTTTACGTAAGTTTATCCTATTTTCTTAACAAAGTGTCACTGTTCTTTAAAATAAAACGCAAAAAGAATAACTTTTAATGTAATTTCAAATAAAAATATCTTGAAAACAACTGATGCAATTCACATGTATTATATTAAGGGGAAAATATACGAGTTATATCAAGAATGTAACAAGAAATAATATTTTTATTTCCGGTAATTATAACAAAAATAGTGCGAAAAAGAAATCATAATCTTAATAAACAATCAACAAATCTAATTTATTTAATTTTTTCGTATTTTTTGTACCTCATTGTGTTGAATAAATTATACATTGAAGTGTAGTGTTATATAAGTGCTGAAGTGCGGCCTTCCTGAGATTGGCGAGAATAAATTTGTTCCCTTTTATCTTTCTCTAACATAATAAACAATTACAAGCCTGCATATCATAATCAAATTAAAGAAACTGTCGTTGTTTTACGATTTTTCTAAAATGTATTTTATTTGGAATTATTGATATTAATTTGTGGAGATAAAATACGATGTATCGTTGTAAATTCAACAACTTGATTGCAATAAACTTCAGTGTATTAAGCATTTATCGAATGGTATTATTATCGATTTATGATTATTTCAGCTAAATATTTCTCAAGTTTGTTGCTTCAAGTTTGAGAGAGTAGACAGTTTCTCGACCTTTCTTGCCCTTGGGCCGTGAATGTACCTTAACTTCGATCTGATCTAAGCAGGCTATGGGAGCTTTTCTCATCCCACTTTACTCTGTTGGAATTGCATAAATGCCCGTGACTTGGTTTTTGTTTTCATCACTTCGTGTCTCGTAGGAATGTGCAACACTGTCTATTTTGAGATGTCCTCGATTTCTATGAGTACATGTATCTACAATCGAAGGAGAATAATAGTTAATAGGAAAATATATATAATTTAATGAAAACTATATTAAAAAAAAGATATCTAAGTGATTTGAGAGAGTCAATGTTGTAGTTTTCATTAGAGGGAAAATCTTCTCATTTACATTTTTAATTTTTCCTCTATTAAGCTTCACATTTTATTATATATTTAATTCTCTTTCAACTTTTTTCAGATGGAAGAAAATGTTGTTGAATAGAATAATTTTCATTTGCATATCGACCTTTATTGCTTTATTACTTTGCTTTTTACGTACGACGAGCACATAATTTTGCTTCTTACCCGTGATGAGCAGAATGTAATACAGTCTGTTTAAAGTCTTCCCATTATGATAATTATACATAAAACTGTAACGAAACTGCGACCTTGAAATGGAATAGGAACGCAACACATTCCGTCAATGCAAGGAGCGAGCGAGAGTGAGTGAGTGAGAGAGAGAAAATGAGTGTGAGACCGAGTTGTTGGAAGCGCACTAACACCTGTAGGAAGCCAAAGGGAGGATGGGTTGGGGGCAGGGGACGGACGCTGCACCCGTGCGCGGATTTACATTACACGGATGGGATCCGTGGCGTAATGATTACAATCTGCTTACCAGGCGTGAGTTGCCATTTAGGTCAAGCGGACTCCGCTATCCGGATAGTAGTGTTTACGCCATTCTCACGAGATCACTCACTCCGCTCATACGAGCGAACTCATTCATTCTCTTTGACGTGATTGAGAACAATCAAGCGATTTATGTACATAAATATAATTAGTTTTCAAATTTTATATAAATAATTTGTCTAAGATTGAATTTTTAAAATATTTTTATGACTTTAAAATTAACTAGAAATGTAATTTAAAATTAGTTAGAAACCCCAATCCAAGTTTCTTCGAGATATGTTCTGTTATATTTACTTTACGTTCTATAACTTCAAAATTAATGAGGGGATCATAGTAATTAACTGTTCTTTCTTCACAATTTTATGAGAAAGTCGTTGTGTATTTAACAATTACAATACATTTTAAACAACTCTGTAAATCTACACTTAACATTTTTACTGATGCCATTGTCACACATACTATACTAGAAGAACTACTTTAAAACCTCTTGGAATGTTTGTTTTGTCCCCGAAATATATTCAAATAGAGGATAATTGACTACCGTAAATATTAAACCCTCTTACCTTGCATCCTTCGCAGGTGAAGGCGCCGAAGTGGAAGCCCGCAGCGGGCTCCCCACACACCTTGCACTGCTGGTTCATCTGCAAGGAAACAGCGACGTGTTTAGATTTAGTTGGGATGATTTATGTGAGACTATATTTCATAGTATTATAGCTCACTAAGCATTATATATTTTGGGTGTTTACTTTCTTCGGATTATGTATAATCTTTCTGATGACATTTCTTGTAGATTACATAATCTTGGATGAAAATGATTCTCTGGTAGCTCATAAACTAACTTACAACTAACTACAAACTGTGAATTGCAAAATTAGAGAACTTGTAATATGTATTAAGTCTAGTTCAATTTAGTCTGATTTCATAGACATTAATGCGAAAGTGAATCTTTCATTTTCTTGGAGAATGATTCATACATGGGATATATCAGGCAGTTTTCTACCAAGCCTTTAGGGATAATAATATGGTTTCAAAACGTAAAGTTGAAGCTGATTTTGTATTGGAATCAAAACAGTCTTTAAAATTGTTGTTTTTCAATATAATGTAATTGATGTATTAAAAATAATATTTTCCAGTCAAACTCCGTGACGTCATTTTTCTGGTCCTGAAATGTAGGGTAGTGGACATAAAACTACACAGTTTTACACACTTACGACCGGAACAACCTTGACCACGCTGCGCTGTAGCGCCAGCTGTAACGCGTGCGCGTGTACAAATCAACTGTTTCCGGCGCGTGCCACCGTCAATCTCCCCTTCTCTTCCCTTCTCTTGTGAGATCTCCGCACGACGATTCTACTACGACTTTCTTCACCATCACCTCTTCATCTAAACCATTGCCACTGAACTGACTATACAACTATCCTCCGTCACCACCTCCACCGCCCATTTCCTCCCACAGGCATCAATGCCCCAACCGCAAGCATCACTTTTGCCTACGCATTCCGCCAGCTACGTAATTAGTACCACATCCAGTTCTTCCTCTATCGTTCCTTCCTTGCCTCATTCTCCATTGCCATGGGCGCCACTGTCGCTGCCACCGTGACCACTGCCACCGCCATAGTATTCCGCCCCCATCGCCGTCGTACAGTAATTACCAGAGGCGGCGGAGGTGGTGGCTGTGGCGGCGGCGCGACAGAGCAAGCGCGAAACGCAATGTGCCCAACGCAACGAGACACGCGCGAGAGAAAGTGACCCACCCAGCCGCACACGCGCCGGCCGTGCGAAATGTTCTCACGACGAGAACAAACTGTAAACACGGTGAGAAAGGTGGGTGCTGGAGATGACGTATATGTCTAAATAAATGTGTTATGAAGTTGTCGAGAAGAATATTAAGGTGTCCGCGGGACGAAATTAAGTAATGGAATTGCAACGAAAAAAAATGTATAATATATTCAATCCATTTTTCTTTAAATAATTTTGCTTTTTTTTAAAAAAAATTTACACTTAGCAGTATAATCAAATAAATTTCAAGATCACTTTTTCACATAATTTTTTCCGAAGAAATGGAAAAGCAACTCTTCGAATGAATTCATTTAATTACGTATGTAAAAGTTTATAAAAATGTATTAAATAATTATTTTGTTTCGTCCAATAACCACATAGCGATTTCTTCCCACTATGGTAACCAGATTTGACGTTGCAACTCAAGGCCAGTAATTCACGTTGTAGCGAGCTCTTGAGTGAAATGCGATGAAAGTAGGATCCGGTTTATCTGAATCGTATAATTCCGTATTAGAGAGCAATTCTTCCCGTGGAAAGCTACCCTGGCACCTTTGAAGTCCCTGCAGCCGTGGAGGAGAGTCGCGAGGTCGAGACCCAGACGATGTAACTCACGATCCCTCCTCTCCAGTGACCCTCGTTGCCACAGCGCGCAATTACTATCGTTCCTTCCCTCGACATCCGTTTCGCTGTTCACTCAGATGCGAACAAGTGTCCGAACTTCTTCAGTGCTCTTGTGGTACGGAACGACGTTGATGTACATGATTATGATGATGACAGTGTGTATTTGACAGCATATGAACTGAATAATGTTACTTTATTTAAACTAAATTTTATATTTTAGTTTTTGTTGAATATTGTAAAAAAACGGGATTTATCACTCAAATACTGGGTAGAATATTTTTATAATTTTAATTTATTTCAAATTGATGATCATGTTAAAATTAAGTTAATTTTGTCTGAAAATATCTCAAAACTGTGAAAGTGCACTACCTTCTCGTCAGCACCATCCAACATCCATACCATTTACTTTAAAACGTGGTGTACTACCGTGAAAATGCGTGGGGATGGCTAAACATTCGTAAACTTGATTTTTGGAAAAACTTCGAAAATTAAATTATGTTGAAACTGTCCTTATGAACTCTGACTATATTAAAGTTGAAGTGCTACCCAAAGGTTAAACTTGGTCAGATTGTGGAGCTTGTATTTATGTAGTGTTGGAATTAAAGAAACGAACAGTCAGTGTTGTGCGTAAGGGGGTGAGCTTCCTCATTTTACTTTTAACCTATAAAATTTTGTTCGTGTATTTAACTAGTTACAGACTTTTAAAAATTAATCTAGCGATGGGGGCGATATTGTGGGTGTAATAAAGACTGAAGTGCGTGATGGAAAAGTTAATTACTCCTTGCATGATATTGACCCCTGCTCTGTCATAACCATGATCATAACATTCAGAGTGAATGGTACGGATACACATGCTATTTCGTCCCTTTCTTCATGAGTAGGTGACATCGTCCTTCCGCTGATGCTTTCTTACTACATTCAAGGAATATAAATGCTTGTGAGTTTTTCAATGTAGGGTCGAGCTGACTTTGTGCTTTACGCCCTCATTGGTACAATCCAATGTGAGTTCGTTAGCAAATATTTGAGAACTAAGTTGGAATTACGGATAGTGACAGGTTTCTTTCCCGCCTCTCCTCCCGTGTTCTACTTTGCACCTCTATGCAAGCTTCATGGTTTGTTTTATTTCCTCAAATTCACGATCTGTTTTAAAATCATGTCCAGCGCAGTAATAGAATTAAATACTGATTATATGATGAACGTACGAATACTAAGTCAAGACTTGGATAAAAGTTATTGATTCTTTTCTGGAATTTCATTTTGACATTATAAAAATTCCGTAGCATTTTTATGATGCAGTGAGTAAAATGATTATTTTTTCATGACAGATAATGCCATGAGAAGGAATATAGTTCAGGAGTAAAATTCTGAAAAATCATTTTTTTATTATCTCTTGAAAAATTGAGGGAAAAATAATCCGCATTTAGATTAAATTACCTATATTTAAAGATCACCATAAATAAGTTGTTTGCATTATACAAACATGGCATCAAAATTGGCGTTGAAACTTCTTAGAAAAGGCAAAAGTTATGCAAACACGATGTCCAGTAAATATCTTTGAAGTATTTACTTTCAGTGACTTTTCCTGCGCTTCCTTCTACATCTTTCTGACTCGAAAAGGAGAAACCTTGTCGTGTATGGAAACTGCGTCTCCAGAGGCAAAGTGGTGGGCTCTGATCGAATGCGCGACTACTCTCTAACGTTCCTCTAACAGCTCTCTCTCTCTCCTGCAACGCATCATCGAAGCTGCGGGGATCACTATTCAGTAAAACATTGAATTAAGTTAACTACTACACGGATTTATATGATATACTGCTTTTGATGCTTTTTCAATGTCCGATTTCGGGCTAATTATCACCATAAGCTGATAATATTGCCTCCCACCGGCTTAAAAATCAATTGTACTTTGTAACCTTGGTCTCTTCTAGGTTTAATAGTCATATTTGACTGTTTCACACTGATCGTGCATATATATTTGATAAGTTACAAGTAATTGTTACATTTTTTGACTTTTGACTCTTGGGTTCGATTAATGACCCACACAAAAATGAGAAAAGTTAAATTTGACAAAACCTTAATGAAATGTTTTTTCTCTCATATTTTTGAAAATATAATAAATCATTTTTGGAAAGCAAAAAATTAAATGGCAAATCAGTGTAATAAGACTTTTTACTGCACGGTCAAGGTTGTCGAATCGAGCGTGAGAATGTGAGGTTTTAATCAACCTTCACCTTATGGGTGGCTACGTTTTTATTTCTTTTTCACTCTCTTGATATTGGAGACGTTTGCCGACACTGCAATGCCGTATGCCTTACTAAGGTGTCATAAACTTCATTCATTTAAATTTTATTTTTTAATTAAATAGTAACTGATTCCATGTACACATTGGAAGAATACCCTTAAAAATATGGAAAAATATCTATCTATAGCGCCCTCTGAAAGCTTCGAGTTGTAAGTGACAGCCTATTCAACCTAATGGTAAATTGTATCCCGCTCACCCCCATCACATAACATATTATCGAATTTGGGGAGCATTACTATTCGTTAAATTAAAACTACTGAGGTTTACGTGAAATGATACTTTCAGTTTAACTATTTTGATATACGTTATTTATCTGAATTTTCCTCTATAGTTTCTCTCTGAATACATTGGGAAAAGATGGCTCGGAGTATAATTGGAGTGTTTCACCACTGATTCGCTCTATTACACTCTTCACTCTGTGAGTTTACTCCCGATTTGATAAATACTCATATTTTTAATAAAAATCTCATCGTTGTTAAAGATTTATCGTATTATACTATAATGTTATTCCAAAATTCTATGTAAAACTTGTCAAATTGTTACGTAAGTTAATTGGGTGCTGATGCAAATGATTAAACTGATAATGGCATAACATCTTTCGCTCAATACCGGTTGGTGGAACTACAGTGGTGTTCATTAATTGCGCCAGTTTGAGTTTTATACTCGTGTTATACAAAGAATGTGCTTCGTGAATGGTAGGTTTTACATAAGCGGCTATTTGGAGCAGTACCTGCAGCGGTATTCTCTGATGAGGTCTCTCCTTGGAACTCCATGGAGGCCGCAGCGTTGACGGACAAAATGTTTGGAGGATATATTGATATGACGATTGTGGTCTTGGCTGTTATGGCAGTTGTAGAGAAAGAGGTGGAAATGACTGCGAGGGACAGAAATGATGGGAATAATAAAGCGTGTGGCTGTATCGTTGATGACTGTTAGAAAGACGATTTTCTTCTTGGTGAAAATGATAGTCGCATTAATAGTTCTATTTTCTCTAGATATAAAGATACCATGTTCAACGTTATGAGGATAACGAATCAATAAACAATATGTAAGTTTCTCTAAAGAGATATTCAACTAAATTAGAAGAACAATATTGAAGTGCATTTAAATTAAAATACCTTTCTTAGGAAATGTGGTATATATTACTTCCAATACAGGTAGATTTCTTTAGAATGTGAATGCAACTGCAAACTATTTAGTGTGCTTCTCTGCGGTATCTTTTAACAAATAGTTAAGTGTCTCTGTAATTATTCTAGATTAAGAGTAAAAAATTATTATGATCTATCTGTATGAGATGTGTTGTCTTTTTTCTAACTAAAACGTAATCTAATATCTGTAAAACAGATAACTTCAGAGTCATCTGATGGTATCTGTCCAATATGTTTCACCGACTCATTTCTATAGTTGACTCGCTTCCCAAAACTAATCTCTCGTACAACCACAAGTAAGTGTAACCCTACAAAACCGCGAATTGTTATCCTCCCTCAAATTTTGGGTACGTGATCGCAAAAGGTTTTTCTTTAATCGTCGATTACATGTATGATCACTTTATAAAGCGAAAAGATGTCTGATTTTGAACCAGTTTTCGATAGGATTCTATGTGAGTCCGACGCCTAACTTCATGTACGGAAGTGTGAGCGCGTGTTAGAGAAGTTAAGTGGTATAGAGGTTGTGGAGTGGTATGTGTGCGCGGCCTCAGAAATTGTAATAGTCTCTACCAAATTTGCGGTTGTCGCTTCAGCGGAACAACAGATTGGGAGAGATGCTGGATTTTGCGGTTTGGATCTGGATGAGAAAAATCACCCGGCCGTTGCTAAGCGACTTCGCCCGATCGGAGATACCGGAGTATCTGCGTTGCAGCGGAATTGAAACAGTGTGTAGGTAAAATCGGAGGAAACCGACCGTGAAGGTCTTGTAAGCAGTGTTTCGTATCAGCGGCCAGCCGCATTTATTTTTATTGTGGAGACATCGGGATAATTTTTTGCTGGGAATAACGTCCTCATATAAAATGAAAGGCGAAGAAATTATTGAAAAATTTTTAATTCAAAATTCTTTTACATATTGATTTGAACGTTTACTCCAAAGAATATTTTTACGAATGTGTCAAACAATATCTCTTTCTCCCTAGGGTAAAATGTTTCCAGTGATAGTTTCCAATTAATGCTCTGCGAAAATGAACGCTTTTTCCAGTGCTATCAAAATTGTATTGCTTTGTCGTCTTCGTATTCCTTTTGCTGAGAATAGAGTGCATTTAAGTCAGAAGTTATGCGATTTCTTCCACTTTTTTATGACAAGTTAATTCAACATCGTAGGCGTGATCTTCGATGTAAAACAGAATGTCGTAATAAGTTCTCACGTTAGAAAGAAAATCAGCCAACAGAGCGTGTCACACAACGAGATAATTGTGCCGGAGAATTTGCACTGCACCTGCCAGACACTTCAAGGAAGACGAGATGAAATATTCTGCTAAGGTGTACGTGTGTGTGTGTGTGTGGACGGGAGTGAAAGGAAAGGAGTGAAATATGAGGTCTGACGAGAGAATCCATTAGATGCAGTGAAGCGCAGTGATGTGTGTCAACAGCGAACGAAGTAAGGCTTTGCGTGGGAGTAAAGTGAGGCCGTCGGTTATCCTCGGTAATATTTGTGCATTACATTGAAGGCAGATATAACGTTATTAGTTCGCAGTTATCTTCGGTTCAATATTTTGAATCGCATGTACAGGTTTTCATAAATTACGCTCCTGTGAAACACCCAGATGGAGATAATCAACCCTTAATGGAAGATTAACTCGAGAAAATTAGTTTTTTTTAAACTTATCTTGAATAATACGAAAATTTATACTATTCAGTATTCTTTTATTATCTTTCCTTTAAATTGTTTCATAAATATTGTAAAGATTTGTAACTCATTGTAACTTGATTGTAAATCACAGTTAATGACTGCCCAGTAATATACAAATGAGTCGTTGCGTATAAATAGTTCTTTATGTTTTGCAATCTGTCATTACATCACAAATTGTATTCTCGAACACAATACCATTGATCGAATCCTTGACAAACACGACCTGGAGATGATCAGAAAGTTTCCATAATATGAGCTCAGTGGGATGTAAACACTCGAGGGAGGTCATAATGATCAAGAAATTATGGTTATTGAGGCGATTCTACCGACAAAATTGTATAATAATTTAAAAGGATGATCAAATGAATTCTTACCAGTTATTCAGATTGTCAAAATTGAAAGGTAGAGAAGAAGAAAAATGGGAAAAGAGTTCATTCAAATGCTAGACTTCAATATTATTGCAAATTATTGAAGAAAGTAATTTACATGACTTTTTCAAAAACTTGAGGGGTGAATACAGACGTTTCATTATTTTCTAAAAGCATCTTTATTCTTAAATATAAATTTTCATGTTGTAAATAAATATATCGGAACTTAGTACCTAAGGATTAATTCTGGCCAGAAGGGACAGAGATAGCAGAAGATTCGGATGATATGGGAACAAAATGAGCAACAGAAAGGTGTACTGTTGGACATAATATTTACGATTTGTTATTCATGAAAACTAATTCGGCATTGAAAAAGTACTCTCTCTTCTTGAAACATACATTCTTGACAAAATAATCAACAAAGATGTACAAAACAGGTGCCTCGCGGGTTCTCCCGGACCTTTTCCCGAACTTAATGACTAAACCAGACATAGTTCACAAGATATTTAAATTTGCGTTACCAACTGAAATGTTTTAATCATAGTACTGAATTAAATAAATTAAAAAAATTAGTCTGCGACTTGTTACAAATAAACTGCTGTATTTAAAATTGCTTTTATAAAATATTCTTCCTGAAAAATTCTAAGGAATCGACAGCAATGCATCCTTATCCTATCCAGCAATACATGAATAAGAAAACGCTGATGAAATTAGCTGTACTTGAATGACAAAGGAGACTGCGAAGTCGCGTGCGTCTTCACTTGGCCACCAGCTACGGTGGCGTCCTTGCCCTGCGCGCGCGATTGCATCAAGTTCTAGCCTCAGTGATATCAGAAGAACACTGAGCGCGCACCGCTCGCGCTTCCTGACGTCACCCGCCGGCGAAGCTTCTTTCCACGGTGACCCGCGCCGCGCCGCTCTCCAACTCCCGCCACTGACGCACATCGCTGGAACTGAAGGCTGGGGGGCTTTTGTGGAATGGTTCAGAACTCGTCGACTACGTAAATAATTCGTTTATGCGTCACCCGCGTAAACGAATGGTTTAATGGTTTCGTTTGTTTCCCCAGTATATATTATTTCGTTTATATTCTTTATACTAATTCGTTATTCTTTCATTGTTAATTATTATAATGAACTATCATTTTATTCCAGACAAGAATTAATTATAAGAGAATTTGTACGCAATAGAAAGGAACATTTGCGCAGCAAGTTTTTGAGTCTTCGTCCTTTTGAGGTTATGTCTTTTTCGTGATGTAGCAGTTATATTTCATAATGAAATTAGTATGAAAATGTTTGAAACGAAATACGATTTCTTTCGCAGTAATATGATCTACATTTTTAACAAGAAACAATGGAGTAAAAAAGTAAATTATATTAGTTTTTTTATATTTGAATCGTAGAACAGCATTAGCAGAAGACGTAAGAATTCATTTTTTTCTTCATTTCTTCAAGTTTTTTAAAAAAAGAACGAAGGTTTCGTTGAGCTTAAGTTGAAACCCTATACCTACTCGATTATCTGAAGCGCAATGGATGAATCCAAAGTAACGTCAGAACAAACGTTGGAGGCCTTCGAGTGAATGGCTGCGACGCCACAGTTGCGGAGGCCGTGTCAACATAGCATGGCATTGAGACTGCTCTTCTGCTGGAGAGCAAGAGGCTCCCTCTAATGACAGGTTGCGCTTCCTTCTCGTGGATGGGTTGTTAATGCTGTTGCTGCTGCTATGGTAGCAGGTGCGGGGGAGGCGTCGGTGGTGACTGCATGCAGCTCTGGGCATATTTTTTTGAAAGGAAGAACACGTGGTAGAAAACGAAGACGAGTAGATATGCCGGAGCCCACAGAATTGGAAAATATTTCGAGTATTTGGATATTTTAGGGGGAACCTTCCAGACGATCAATTCTTGAATGGGTAATGTTGAACTCATCTTCTCTACGGAAGAAAACTAGAAATCTTTGAAAACGTATTCATGAATGAAAATACTACGCCTCGCACAGTGTTCACACCGTGATTTGAGATAATATACCTAAACTACAAAAATGTATTTTTAATGATCATTCCAATTAAATATCGTAAAACAGTAGTTGTGGTTGACTACATTAAGGTCAAGTTATGGAAATGAAGAAGACCAAGAGAAGCAAAAGTGTAGAAGTTTGGAAAAATCCAGAAGAGAAGAAGTTGGAGATTCCAGTGTTATGAGAGCATGAGTCGTTGCATAATCCAGTAGAGTGCAGTGAAGAGCGTTTGGGAGTGCGCCTATGACCTTCATGGCGTTTGCTGGCATCCGGTGCATTCTGAATTGGATCGCTTGCGGGAAGGAGATTATAATGCCAGTTACTAACTACAGACGATACCAGATGCTATATGTCGTTTCAGGCGCGATATATATTACACTAGACCAAATACAGTAGAGCTCAGACGGGAATCAGACACAGATCTTTAGCATATTTGTAAACAAAGTTTTCACAATGTTAACGTTCAATTAATTTTTCTTCGCATTTTTCAGAAGTGTCAACTGAATGGGAGTACGAAATATGGGAGGGTAGCAGTAAATTAGGATAACATTAGTTAACCCCTGCGCAAAATTCACACACACTTTAAAATTGACAAATATAAAAATAAGATTCAACATGTTGAGTGAGTAGCTAGCCAAATTTTCTTATACCACTAATTCTTCAAGTACGAAAGCTTGTGACCATTCCCTATTCTTCTTTTTCTTCCTAAGGCGTTCTAAGACCTTGACGGATCATTTGTCGCCTCTTCAATACTGAGCGCAAACCTCTTTCCTGTCTGCAGGCCATTTTTCTCCTCGCTTGTTCTCTGAGAAAATTCCCTATTTTCCAACATCCCTTATTCTTATCTGTTATTAAATCATTATTTGCCATTCTTTTGGAGGTTTCGCTTCAAAATTCTTCAACATTTTAAAGACTCTTTAAAACCTTTACTGTCCTCGTGTGGTGGAGCACTGGTCGCAGTAGATAGCTTTAATTCAGTTTTTTAATCAATTCTGTCCATAATTTTCCTATGTAATTAGAAAATTTCTTTTTCATTTTAACCAAATGCATTCTTCTTATTGGAAATTCTTTTACTTAGCAAGGAACTTGATAATCTCTTCCGTTAATGCAATGGTTGTGAGAGTTTAGCATTCCTTGAACTCTTTTATTTTGTAGATTCAGAAACTTCATCCTATATTCAACGTTTTACGTCTGGTTTATTAGAGAAAATAATGAACAGTACTTAATTTTTGTATCCTTTATTTGCATCAATTACAGAAGAAAGTTATCGAAATTCTAGATAATAAAATTTGAAAAAGTTGATTCAGAAAAATGGGAGAATTCTTTTCTCATCATAACGCTCAAAGAAACAGGATTGACTTCCTGGTATTATGACTACTAGAAAATAAGTTTACTCGTTGTATTGTGAATAACAAACCCGTCGGGCAAGACAGAGATCAGTAGTTTTTATAGTATTATACAAAATAGAAGCTAAAGCGAGAAACCATCTCAAAGCCAAAGATATTTTTCAGTAAATGTACAATAGTTATATTCTGTGACAAACGTAGTGTATAGGTGTATTTTGATTAATCTTGTATAGTAAATTTTAATAATAATAATAATAATAATAATAATAAATTCAATTCTGCAATAAGTCGCAAATCTCATTGTGTTCAGATAAGTCAACATTACTGCCTCTTTACATTTTTGAGGAAATCAATTGATGAGACGTCATTCTCCTCCACTTGTGCTATAGGGGCGGATGCATGAGATGCGACGAGGGAGTCGGCTCATGGTGTATCACGGGCGACGAGGCGGGGGATTAGCGGGGTGGAGATTTGGCACCTCTTCAAGAAGGCGCGCCGCGGTAGACCCGGCGCCGGGTTGCGGGACGATGTGGGGGCGGCACCAATACGAGCAACGCGACCGGATCGCCCGAGGCGGCAGAAGACACGTACTTGCAGACCTTGAACGTCTTGTGCCTTGGCGTCCGCCTCCGCTTGCCTGACTCTGACACGGCGCGACCTCCGTAACGCCTCCACTTGTCTCCGCATACACACATTCCGCACTCTCATGTTGTCGATTCCACTGCTATTTTAAGCACACAGATTATAGTGCTAAATATTGCCTCCACATACTTTCTGTGTATCGACACATGCTCTATTTCAATACTTGTCTTTTTACGGTTGATTGGCATGATTTCTGCATTACCAAGAAATATTCTTCAAATATCTTTCTCTATATTTAATAGGTTCTTGTTTCTCATTAAATCTTCCTCTCGTCTGCTCTAATTTCACACAATTCTTGAAAAAATCCCATTTGTTGGGGAGACATCTCACCACCACTTGTACCTGTTTGCTAACCATTACCTTATTCCCGTGGTCTATCCGTTCCTCCAACCTTCATTCGAACTTCCACGTTTCTCTTACAATCCGATAATACAAGTTCTCCAAACTACCTTTCACACACTTATCTACCGAAACTCTTTCACATCGCTTTCATTTGCCATATTTTTTATCATTTCGACAGGTGCTAACCCTGAACTATCGTCTCCAAAGCTAATACGATCTCCACCCCCGCCATTAGCGTCCTTCCTTTCTATACCCCTCTCACGCTGAGTTTAGATTTAATAGCCAGAAAAACAGCCTAACCGAGGTCTGGACTCTTCAAGGATATATATCAGACGACCATAACTTTTTTCCTGTGTTTTTTTTTCTCCTCACAGTGTCTTCTCGCCTCGACCATCCTCCCCCACGTGAGCTTAAAATGTTAATAAATAACACTAAAACAAATCAGAGGTAACATCCCGACCGCTTGTTTCCAAGGCCCAGGTGAAACGCGGCACCGCTGATCCGTATATTACAAGAAGACCCACAGTGCGACGACCACCCGCCCGGTCTTTATTGGCCGCCCGTGTTCCCATTACCGGGAAATTAACCAATCGCGCTCGCGGGATAAATTTGACGGTACAGTGTGTTAGCGAGCCTTACACATTGCTGAGATTGCCGACGTGCAAGTTAAAGAAGTCAGCAGAACACGGATGCTGCTGTGTGAATAGACCTGCTGCCTATAGCACCCCTCCCCCATGCCCCTCCTACACGTCGTCGAGCGAGAAGGTTTCTTGGACCCCCGCGTCGCAACGGCGATGAGACATGCTTCAAACATGCGTGGCTCCAGTTTCCTCAAATTGGTTTCGTCAGAATATCTTCAACGATGACGTTTTATCGGTGTTCTTGTTCCACTCGGAAGTTTTTGTGTGAGCTTCTCGTTGTGAAGGCATGTCGTTTACCGGAATGAAAAGAGATCTCCTCCTTTGTGTGGAATGACCGAAAAGAAAGAGGAGAAATCAAGAAACCCTATTTGTGCTATATCGCCCCAGTCTAGAGAATTGATTAGTGCTTTTTCAGTAAGATACAAGCAGGCCTCATCTCTTCGACAGCGGGACATCGAGAAGGACACTTTTCTTGTACGTTCTTCTCCACTTAACCCAGTATTCGACCCATTCTTCATGATAAATTCCCAAGAATATTTGAATTACACAGAAAAGTTCGTAGATATCGACTGTGGGATTTAAGGGTAATGATGACCTTACGGGTATCTGTAGACAGCAGCCAATTTTCTTGAGGCTGCTGTACACTGGAATCTGATTCTTCATTAATGCGGTTCTTAGGAGTAAGGCAAGTTTTGCATTGCTAAGAGGCTGTTAGAGAACCCAGCAATTCTGACAAATGATTTCTTATTTATGAAGATGATTTTAAAAACAGTCCGATAGCATTTTCCTAATTAGTATTGCGTATTATTGAGAAAAAGACTTTAACAATGACAGTTCTATTAAAAATCTAATAATTCTCCAAAATGTGACTACAAAAATAAACAAAACAAATCCCCATTATATTTTCAAATGTTTAAAAGAAACTCATAACCAGGGTATTTTCAGCATCCTAGTACACAAGTCTAATAATTTCTAATAAACATACTGGTAGTTTTATTTCCATTGAAAAAGAAATTGTTTTTGAAGTAGGTAATAAAACATTTGACGATTTCAAAGAATGTTATTGTCAAATCTTATAAATTTGTTTCTTGATTACAGTGAGTACGAATTTGATACGATATTGTAAAAAAGACTAGTGTAATATAGCAGTCATTGTCAAGTCTGGATAGATTATTTGTACGAACAATATGAAGGGGAAAAAATGAAACATCTTACACAATTGTAATAGATTAAGCGTCATAAAGTATGTTTATTTAATTAATGTAACCCGTTATTTTTGTGATATCATGATATCCAACGCATTTGGCTGAGGACATGTAGAACCTTTGGGATGTAGGAAGGTACATAGACGTTTTTTTCGGAAGCAGTTTAGTAAATCCTTCGATGACAGGTCAACTGCTCTAACATGTATAAATTTGAATAGTAGGAAAGGTAAGACTTTAAAAATATGACAATTATTTTCAATTATGTAAGAGTATAGGTCTAGTAAATTTTATATTCCTTTCAGCAAACAGAAGGGCATCGTAACGCTGTCCTTGGGGGAGGGAGGTTTTCAGTACAGTACTATTGGTGCGCAGCAGGAAGACTACATCGCCAACCTTGCCTTAGTACGTTCTATATCACGTTGCTTAATCTTTCTTTGATTAAATCACCTTCATTTCAAATAATTTATTCGGAATATTTTACGATTTTGTGACATTTATGACTTCCATGTTTGAAAAGATCTAGTTCAACTAATAGTTCTCAATGCTTCAGAAGTATTAGTCCCATAGTTGAGGTATTAAAATACACTTGCCTTTCAGAGAAGATATTATTATGAAGAATTGAAATATATGTTGATAAGACTAGATAATTTGTCCGCTGAGGATACTCCCATTAAAAAGCAAAACAGACATTCTATCTCCTCAGTTCTCACAACAGTTTTCTATTGACATTAGTTTCGGTAATTTTTGGTCATTAGTATATTTTATTTTCGCTCGACATTCCCAACAAAATTTTACAAGAATCGTATTTCTTCTCCAATTTCTCCTCGGATTCTTATTACTCTTGCGGGTCGTAGATCTTCAGTCCGATGTATTTAGGTTTCTATCGCTTCTCTTACACCTTCCCCAGTCAGCATCCACCACACCGGTTTCCCTGCAAAATTTACGGCATCTCACCTCCTCGCCCACTCGACTTGCCATTGGCCGCCGCTGCCACACCTCTGTCTTCTATTTACCACTGCTTCGTGTCTTTGATCGAGGGTAGTCTTCTTCTCGACTGCTATTCCGGTTCCCTCTCGCCGGAGGTTCCACGGCGACCGTGGTTTGCCTGCCGTCTTGTCAGGTGACGAAGCCGATGACTCAAAGCATAGGCGCTTTCAGATCGCGCGGCGTCAGAGACACCCCTTCCGCCAATTAGATCTCACACGGCTCCCGGACTCTCCGTTGCTTCCGCCAGCGACGTTTTGTTAATTGGGCGCTCGAGTGATTTAGCGGCGACGGGGTTCTTGAAAGGAGCACGCGCGCGTCTTAATCGTAGCGGATGTGTTGCTGCGCCGTCACCCTAAAGGAGGGTTTCATGAGGGAGGATGTTCCATCAAAATCGTGATATCTCGAAAAATCGTTACGTATCAATAAAAATATTGAAAATTTCAATTATTCTTTCGGTTCTTGTTTACCTAAACATAGATTTTATATAAGGTATAAGTATTAGTCCGTGGGGTTGAGCCTGCTTTACATAAACATTGTGGGAAAGGAGAAAGCTTTCTCTGGAGAATTTTCTTGACACAAAACAGCAAGAAATGAGACAATCGTCTCATGTGAGGAGGTTTACTAAAACGTGACAGTAAGAACTTGGATCTTAAAACTGTAGTTATCCAAGTCCTAAAATGAGTTTGAGCTCAAACGGATGACAGAAACCTACTAGCACTAATCGATCTTCAGTAGGGAGAATCTAATTGTTGTTTGTGATATTTCCATTGGTCTTACAATCAATTTCACGTGCTGCAATATCGTAACATGTTCTTACCGTGCGGTGACAACTCCAGGAGACCGAGTGAGAGGGAAGACGAAGTGGGAGGGTGGCGACAACGGGCCGGAGGCGACGGCGCCGCCGAGGTAGGAACACCATCTGATAGGGCGGCGTGGACGCAGTGGGTGGCCGAGAGCACGTGATGAATGGGGCCGTCCGCGGCAGAGCAGGGTTTTTCTCCGCCCCTCGCGACCCGCTGCGACGCGCCGCACCCCATCCCACTCCACCCCTTCTGTCATTTCCTCTCGTGTTCCCAGCACAAGATGATACACCTTGCTCGCAGCTACCAACCCCGATGTCAAATGTGGTTATGAATTTTTTGTGCAGAGATGAGGTTATCATTTACTCATCAATCTGACACAATTTCAAAAGATTTCGTATTCATCACTGGCTAGAAATTATTTTCTCCCATAAGTAACATACATTTCCTCTTCTTGCAGAAAGTTCTATCTTACTAAGCAATCCTGTAATTTTCAAGTAAATACTGTTCGCTATGTCAGATCATTTATTTACGATCATATATTTTCGTCCAGTTACGTTCGGAGTCAAATGTATAATTTGAACTTCATTAAAGTGAGTTTATTCCGTAGTGTCCTAATTCCACGCTCTCTCTCGACCTTTTCTCGTCTAACAACTATCAATATCACACCTATTCTTTCGCATTGTATCCGCGTCTCATGGCTTAGGTCGTATCTCACTAGCGTCTCAGAAATCGCGTCACAACCCTCCCCTCCTGAGCTCCACCTCCCATCGTGCGACGGCGACAGCGTCGTCTGTTTGCCTGCTTGAGCGCCTCTTCCCCCCGGCGCTGGATTTATGAGCATAGTAGTGAATCGCGGGGACCAGAGTGCGCACCTTTTCTAAAGGGAGGGTGGTGACGCACAATTTACATTCGCAATGGTGCGGCGTCTGTCCGCGTTCGCGGTCGCACCCCCACCCCCCCTGCCGCCGCCGTCATCTCTGCCCCTTCGCAATGGGCGGTTATTTATGTGCGGTCATCTTGTGGTTCGGCACGCATTGTCGCCGCCACCTGCATCTTCGTTGCCTCTACGGCTACGTTTTAACACTACCAGAGTTGGCACTACTTTACGCATCCTCGTAATCCTCGAATACCGTTGTGATCGTCAATTTAATGTCGTGAATTTTGGTGCAATTATTCATCCATTTCGACTGACCTTGTCTCTCCAACATCATTTTTCTGGATATGTATTTTTTTTCGGTTTCTCCCATTTATTTTTAACACTCAACGAAAAGTAAGAGGTAATTATATATTTATGTCATCCTTAACACTCCCTTCTATGTTGACTCGCTTCATTCACCAGCAATTCTGTTTGATCTGTTTCTGTGTTACTACATCCCAGAAATTCCGCAGGAAAATCAATGCATCATTTTCATCCTGTGGCCTGCAGCTTTCCCGGGACTGTCAGACAAGAGAGGACCGCGTCGCCCCACCTACGGTGTTTGTGAGCAAGGGCAATTATGAACGTGATAAAAGAGCTATTGTGCGTGATTCGATTCGCTGGTTAGCACCGGTGAAGGGGACGAAAGGGTGTATGAGATGGAAATACATTTATAAGAGAGTAGAGAGTGTTTAAGAGATGTGGGGAACTATTGAGTACGTAATATGTATGTGACGATATGTTACGTTCTGCCCAGATGTCGCTGATACTGGACGGTTACACATATGATCAATAGTCTGCAAAATCAATGAATGAAATACAAGCAGTGGCGGATCTAGACAGTAGTCAAGGGGGGATTTAATCGGGGAAAGGTCTGGGGAGCATTTCTGTTGAAAAATCACACATATAAAATATAATACCATGATTTATAAATATTATCATGGTATTATATTATATTTTATAAATATTATCATGGTATATATTATACTTTACAACAAATTTTATAAATATTATCTTTTAAAGAAATACATAAACTCATCAAATAGATAATAAACAATATTAAATAGTAACCAAATTTATTAATTGTTTATGGCAAAGAATACCTTCATCTTTTGNTTGTTTAAAGTGGCAAAGAATACCTTTATCTGTTGAGAGTTCAGGTCCAATGCCCCCTTAGTCCCCCCCCCCACCATAGATGCACCACTGAATACAAGCGAACTTGCAATTACGAGATACACTTCAACATACGGGTAATTAGTGCATCCGTCGGAAATTATTATAGAAAATGATTTCCGTAGCCTAATTGAATTGAACATTTCAGTCCAATTCAAATTCCATGAAATACTTCCTATTCTCATCAATAGGTGAAATTATCTCCTTGTAATCTAGGAATCAAACAATGAAATGAAAAATTATCAAGAATTTGATGGACAATAAATATTACTTAAATCATTCTTTAAATTCTGGATTGTTTTAAAGTGAAATACATCGTTGTTGGTGTAAATCTAAGGACTTTTAATCCATATCTCTCAAATAAAACTCTTCGTAAAACTTAAATGAGTCCCAATTCCACGGATGATAGTTTCGATGGATATTTTGAAAACATTGCATCGTAGGTAAGTCATGAGTCCAAGGTAGCTGACGAAGCACCCTGAGTTGCAAGCGGAAGGAATGGGGTTGCCTGTGGCGCCGGAGACGGCTACTCCGACGCTCGTTACTGCTCTCCACAGATTGTTCTAGACGTTTACGAGAAAGTCGGCCCGTAAAGCCCTCGCGCACCGTCTTTCGCGCCGCCGCTACTGATACTACGTCGTCAGTGCCATCGCCTTTATTGCAGCTCCCACGGTGACTATCGACACACCACCTCTGCTGCCACTGAAACTACTATGGTATAAATCTTGTCATCGTTATCGGTGTGGTCGAATTGCGTTGCACATTAAAAATAAACTTGATAACTTGCTAATAAATTGTTACCAAAATCCTTGATGTAAACTACTAAAGCAACCCATTTACCATATGCAATATTTAGTGGTTGTTTCTTGGCGTCATTTCTTCTGTATTGTTCACAGAGGTTGCTATGAAGTATTTGACTAGCCGTCGTCTTCCCCGCGGCAATGTCTGCCCGAAGTTTCAAGTCGGTATACTTGATTAAATCTAAATCCACGTTGTGTTTCATATAACACAATCAGTGCGTCCCCTTTTTGAAAATTCTTCGTCAGCATTAACCCATTTAACACACGATAAAAAATACCTAAAAAGAGAGGTAAAATAAACTTACAGGTGACATTTTATGGTTGGAAACCGTTGTTTAATAGCTGGGTCGTAAATATTTCACCGTTTATCCAAAGTCTGGAGGATATTATAAATTATTTCCTGAATTATTTAATAGAATAATCAATTATGTTCGTTTCTCTAGAAAGTATTTAGTAGCATTTCATTTTATTCTTTGATATCGATCTCTCATGTCTTTTTATTTCGTATTATTGATGAAAAGCACATATGAATAATTAGTTGCATCCAAGTATTCATGAGATGGTTCAAATTTTTGAAGTTAATAAAATATAATATTTGCTTACATAATTACTCATAAAGTAATGTAAAAACAAATATATTAAAGATATTCATCAAAAATGATGGTAAAGAGGTTAGAATTGTTAGTGGATGTATCCATTATTAACAATGAAGTTCACTCGAACATAAAATGTTACGAAGGAACGAGTAATGTGACAATTTAAGGATGGAGAAAGAACTTTTTTCTGATATTTTTGAAACTTCTCGTACATGTCAATGACTATGCTATGGTACGTTAAAGTAGCAGCTCTTCAGGTTCCAGGCAGTGATAGTGAAGATGGATGCTGCAAACACGGAGAGAGGAGGGGGCAATGGAGAGGCGTGTCGAATGGTCTTCCTCGTTCCTCCTTGAGATTTAGTTCCTCGCTAGCGAGTCATCCTTTGCTGGCGGTGCATGCTCGTGGGCGGGCAAGTGAGGGAGGGCGCGATCAGTTTCCCACAGTACTTGTGTTCTTGAGCCTCTTGTCAAGGGGCGGAGCCGCAAGACTTGCTTCCTGCTTCGCTTCGGAACGTACCATATGAGTGGTTTGCGCCTCATCAAGGTGGACATTCAGTTAACTGATTTATTCATAATAATTAAGAAGTGACTTGACTTCAGTTCTTGTACAATTGATTAAAAAACATTTTGATTAATTAAATAAATTAATAATAAAATTATTGTCAAAAATGCAGTTACAAACTGCGTATGACCACGAGGACGTAGAATTGCATATGAACTCTTACAGGAAGTAATTATATAAATGTGACAAGCACACAAATAAATTATTTTAAATGTCTCATTTTCTATTCTCTCTCATAAATTATTTTATTTCATTCCTCATTTTTACTTCTTACATATTTTCTGAAAATAAAAGTTAACTCATGTAATCAACTTTAATTAGTTTCTTGAAAAGTTTAGTGTCATATATTTTATTATTGTTATGATATTATATAAAAGCTTACATTCGTACATAATTATTGAAAATTATACAAGTATTTTATTGTTCTTGTATTCATTAAGTATAAATTTACCTCACAGTAAAACTGTGAATACTTCTGAGAAGACATAAAATATGAGAATTTCTCTCTTATTTGAGCACGTTTCGACCTTAATGCATGTTGTTTTATAGAAATCGTTAAAATATTAAATTTTCATTTCCTGTTGGGGCAAGTGAACTAAGCACACGTGCATCCTTGCAACACGCAACTCGTTAAAACTAGCGACATTAGATCTCCAGCTGAGACAGGTTTCTTTACATAATGTTTCTGCATGGCACGTGCCAAATCATGCGATTTTTCTTTCGCGTTCAAATTAACGCATGTTATTTTATAGCCATAAGAAAGTACTAATTGTTGCAGGAATGTTCGTATGTTGAATAACGCAATTGATTCGATCGTCTTGGTTTAGCTGCAAAAATGAGTAGTTGTTTCTTTTTACTTTTGTAGTGCTATTGACTGCTATATACGTGTAGCACAATTTTTTTGGGAGTGGACATGTCCTGCATGTCATTTTCCAAATTAGGAAATACTTCATTTTCGTATGAATGCCTCGAAACAATTGTATAAATATTAATTACTTTAACGCGAAAGAAACCTACATCAATATAAACATATGCTTGGTGAAAGATATAATGTGTCAATTATTCCAGTTCTTTTGCTCTATCTAAATCGCACGAATATCTCGAAATGTGTCTGTGCAGTTCGTCCCGTTGTGACCCTCGAAGCGACAACAGCAGCACTTGGCCAATCGCGAAAGTTCTCCGCGACGCGAGAAATCTCCGTGGCAACGGCGGGCGAGTGGACCAGTTGTTCTAATGCTGAGTCATACGAGTCGCTTTCCGATTGTTCACAGACGCGTGTGTTTTACGCGGAGCTGGGAGCGGGACGGAAATTTACTCGGTGAAATACTGACTCGTGGGTGGCAAATCACTGGTTACGACTTTGTATTGCAAGATTTGAAATGTGAACAAATGATGCAGAGCAATAGAATTGCCAAGCGGATAATTTGATACTCGTTTTTGTATTTGATACGTGTGGAATAGCTAAATCCTTATGAATTTTGGCAAAGAAGAGAGGGTTTCATATATGACTAGGGAAGTGTTATATCAAGATTTACATAATTCCTTAGAAGTACGTCATTCTTTGATTGAATTACGCAGTTATCTTTCTGGTATTATATATGGGTTTGAAATATGTATATTTATGCTCATATGCAGACAAATATTGTTGATAAACACTTGGCTTAGAAAAAATATTCGGAGATGGTTTTGCCTCATGCGGAGTAGAATATTTAATAGTGCACTTCTATTGCTCCACTCCTTCTATTTTTGTTTTTAGTTCCAACTCATTCATTCACTCGTTCATCTTTCTATTCTCAACGTTTCCGCTTCCACATTCTCGTTCTCCCCGTCAACGCGGCGCGGCGTCTGCATTCCGGGCTGCGTCTCTATATAAACACTTGACACGCAAAGCACTCCTTCGGGAAAGCCCGCTTCCAATAAAGGCAATGTAGGTTAGGAAGAATCGGCGACGGGGGAGGTAGCATTGACTGTTACATGTGCGACGCGCGAGTGATTCCCCGTGAACGCGCAGGGTGCCTCATCCGTTCGTCGCTTCTCGTCCCTGGCGGGTGACGCAGCCAGCGCTGACCCTCACTGCCCAACACATGGTTTCCGAGCCCACTCAGAGATGGCGCGCACAGCATCACTCGAGGATTTCCTAAGATCCTTATATCGATTGCGATCAAGAAGCACAATTCACCAAGTTTATTCTTATGATACACAATTATTAAATTTCAAAAGCAGTCTAACAATTTTATAAGATGAGTAAATTTTTAAAAATTTCTTATTGTTATTACTGGTTCTGTATAAATATTATTGGTTCCTAAGTAAAAGTTGTTAAGATGCTTTCTGACTCAACATGGTTCAAAGGTGATAATTACGAATACATATGTTTGCATCATTCATTTGGGAAGGAAAGCACTGGAATTAAATTTACGCCAATAAGCTTGTGTTTTTAAAAGTAATTAAAATGTAACGAAGTAATATTTACCATATAATTAATTAGGAAAGGTACATGATAGTTAACTAAATGGAAACCTAGACTTAACAGTATGTAAAAGAATGAAGTACATGTATTATTCGAATGGTAAAACGATAAATTAATTAAAACGAAATTATTGTTTAGACAACAATATTGTTTGAACAGGTAGATTTACGCTAAAGTAAAAACATTGAAAATTATTATATTCATAAGTTTTTTTTTCAGAATTTATGTGCTCTATTCTCACCTGCAGCTTAAATACGGAGAACATAAAATAAATTATAAATGTGAGCTCGATACGTTTGTAACATTGATTAAAACACTCAACTTTCACTGAATATAATATGAATGGGAAATTTAAAAAAAAATGGAATTTTGATGTGTTTTCGTGATACAAGCTATTGTTGAACACCGCAAATGAATGACTTCTGATGTGATAGAATTCAAATGATAAATGATCTGAATATCTTTTTAAAATATCTTTGTATTCTTGAGGGTACAACATTCATTGAGGACGTTATATTTTGAAGTTTGTATCTACAAAATTTCGGAAATAAACGGGAGTTTCAGGAAATGCAATAAAGCTTTTCTCCATCATTTAATTTAGATTCTTGGTTGTAGAACTTTGACAAAATTAAATTGGTTGGATTTATGCAGACGACACTTGAAACCACATTCTGAGTGATCGATTCCTGCCAAAAAGTTTCTGGATCACTGTGTCAGAGAGCAAATCATTCTCCAGTTTTAAGTAATGAACTTATAATGGAAACATTCATTAAAGCTCAATGTCCGTCATTACAAAACTACCGTTGCACCGCTAGCTCTTTCCTATCGTATCGCTTTCGCTTTGCGAAATGTAGTGTGAACTAGTCGAAGCGGGCGGCTAGGAGTGCAATTAGCAGCACGGATGGAGTTATCGACTCTGCTCTATTATAGCACTGACTAGTACAAGACGAGTCTCACAAACGATTACTATGGATCAAATGTTGTAGAGTATAAATTATCTTTTTTGCAATTCATGAAAGGAATTAGCAGTGATTTGAGTTAGAAATCTATTTTGAGATAGAACTATGAGTGAAGGAATTGCGATGAGAGACATTTTAATTACGATTATTTGTCACAGGACGAGTTAAACGATTAAATTATTAAAGAAGAATCAGTTCAATTTATTTGGAATAAATTTCCTATTATTGAAAATATATTATCTTGATTTCGCGAATAAAAGTTGCTTTAGTACTTTCTCGCTCGAATTTGCAGAAAGGTGATTATGCTACCAATGCATTTGTCTGCGAAATTAATTATATGTAAAGCATTGAATTCAAGCATATGTCGTTAAATGATTTCGGATTTTAAAAATATTCTAAATAATACAAATTTATGGTTACCGGTCTATTAATCAAGGAATATGTCGATGATTAATATGTTTGCGACTAAAAGAATGGAAAATGCGAAGAAATGAAATAAATGCATTATTGGAATGGCAACTCCTAGAAGTAAGTAAAAGTAAGTACTTTTCGAAGGCATTCGGGAATATTTAAGAAATAGTAGTAATACTTACGTCGATCATTATTTTATTAAATAATAAACTTTTACGACTTTGTATATACAAAATAACTATTTTACTCATAACAGTTCGTTAATGCCTGATGACGCAAAATTCACAAACTTGTTGACTAAACGTTATGAGTAAAATATTTATTTTGTCTAATAAAGACTAAAGGTTCATAATTTGGCAATGTTTAAGATAACAAATCAATGGTAAAATATCTATATATGAGACAGAAAAACAGTGATGTAGTCAAAACCGAGGGGAAGTGTCAGTTATACCTCTTAATATTCGCCGGAGGTAAGGCACCCGAAAAGATTCTACGTAATGTGTTAGGTGAGGAGTAGCGGTGACCCCAACGAAGCTCTGCGAGACGAGTGAAATGTAATCTTGGGCACGTGAGTTGTTTGCTTCTGCTACTGGTAAAAAGACGCTGTGGTAACGGTGTCGACTGACCAGCAGGTGTTGACGAGACGTTTGGCCTGGTGTCGCATGTTAGACTCCTCTCCATTCAAATGCCTTTCCAATAGGTTATTTCAATTACAAGAGAATATTTTCCAGGAATAAAAAGTGGTATGTGAGAAATATTTCTTTTATCTCGTTTGTGGGTTAAGATATTTAACATCGTGTTCGGTTCTCAAAACAACGCATAACTAATTCTCTTATAACATATACCGTTTCTAATTTCTTATTAGTAATTAAGTCTTCAACCGGCTCGGTAATTCCTTCACCTATGCTTTGTTCAGCTTTGTTCAACATTACCACCATGAAGTTGTATTACAGAAAATTTTGAACGTAATGTAAGAAATTGTTGCTTTTATCTGATCAGCAGTTATGTTCTTTTCGAAAGGACGAATAATAAATTCTGGAATTCATAACACCGGTTGATGTATGAGGATCACGTCGTTATGCAGACTATATTCTTAAAGTTCAATTTTGATATATATTTCTAGTAGGATGAACAAGAACAAAATATAATATTAGTCGTCATAACTTACCATGTTAAACTAATTTTGAGTACATCATACATCATATGCATTGGTCTTTCTTCGGACGTCAAGATTTTATAACTCATAAACTACAGGAATTATACTTGTTTTTTGGTGGATCTCTAATATTTTTTCTGTATCATACTAAAAATTGCATAGTTTTTTGTTTCTTGAAATACTTCATTTCCGACATACTCCAATATTAATATCTCTATTTTTTTCATTTATTTTAACTGTCTGGCCACGTAAGTCACGTCTGGTCATGTATAGCATAGAAAACAATGGTTCTCATCCTATTCATTCTTCTTTGCCGTGTTTCAACTACACAGCGTATCCCTACCGTCAGTGGCTCTAATATCAATATCTAAAAAAGGTATTGATAGTAGAATAAAATGGCATCTATGGTATTGCAACAAAATTCAACCAAAGATCCATTTCTTCTAGAGTGAAGTTAGTTGTATTTTACAAATTGAATGAAAATTTCAACCGGTGAGTGCACGTATAAAATTGAAGCCTCGTTCCAAACAAACAAACAAACAAACAAACTAACTAACGCCTCCGCATTGCCTCGCTTGTGTTCTCCGGACAAAGCTCTTGGTTATCTTGGCAAGTCGTTTTCCCGATTTGCGGTTGCGGCAGCCACTGAAGTCTGGAATAGATTTCCCTGCGGTTGCCTTCTCTCATGACCCACAGCCACGGAATGCGGAGTTTCGTCGGCGTGCCATTTTATTTGTTTACGTAACGTGGACTATGGACTTCATTGGGAGCAATATGGACATCCGAATTCTCTTCATAGAAAATTTTATACTTGTATTGCTGTTTTTTCGAATTATAATTATACTTTAACTCTTACACTATCCAAAGAATTCAAGTGATATAAACCTAAATAAAAGAAATTTTTACTATCACCAAAAACATATCACGTGCCCTCAGTATTTTGACACAATTTCACTGTTTCATAGTAAACGTTAATTGACAGTTTTGGTTAATATAGAACTCTATCAGTAATTAAGTGAAATAGTAGTCAAAATGCGTGTACTTAATAATGGCAAGAAAAGTTTTGGAATAGAAAATTCCTTTCATCATTTAAAAAAATTGTCTTCAATAAATTATTATAAGAATTTACTATTGTTGTTCACCAGAATTATTACAATGAAAATGTTTTTGTAATGATCTCGAGATGTACTAAAAATGCACTCTACCTTCAAATAACTTAGTAGAGTATCAGCAAATTCTATGAAAATTGTTGTTGCAATAAAATATTCTAGTAAGTAGGGAAATTAACTCAAATTATGTTCATCGATCGTACCAATCGTATTGAACAGGAGTTTCGATTGAAAAAGACGTAGTCTCCTGAGCACCTGCTTCATAATTGATCCTTGCTTCTTCATTGCCCAACGAATCTTCGTTGCTTCAACCTTTGAGCACGCACCTTGAGCGGAAGGTCAAATATAGATCTACCCACAATCCAATCAAGAAAGCTTGCGTTTCAACTAATCAATATCTAATCAGCCTGATCAATTTTATTCCAACGTAAAACAGTGACAAAAAACTTCCACTGTATCAATAAACTAAATAATGTTTTAGCCTCACAATTATCAATGTGAATCATGTCTTTACTTGAAAGATGATGCATAATAATTTGATAATTCTGTCATTAACTTTTTTGTTACACTTAGTTTCGACGTTTGAGGTTATCTGAGTGGACTAAGATCATTACATAAATTGTATTTAAAATATTGATATAATTTACTATTGTTCCAGTAAAACGTAAGAGAGTATTATTCATCCAGCATCACAAGTGCTCATAAATAAATTTTGTCATAAGGTAAGACTTCACGCATTTAATTACAGGAAATATTTCCTCAATTTTATATCTGATGAAGCTCTTTTAATTGATTTGAAATATTCTTGTTATTTTATATCCCCGAGTCATCGAATTTGTACAGATTTATTTATCTTTCTACCATTATTATCGTTTTCATTTCTCTTGCCTCTGATGCGTAATTACTGAGTTCGTAATTATTTTTTCTAATGATTTTCATGAAGCATCACTAAAACATTATTGAAGTCTACTATTCAAGCTAGTATAAAATGAAGTCTATTTAATTTAGTGTATGAATGACAAAATTGTCCATCCCTTCGAAGATCTTCTGCAGCGTTTACCAAAGCCATGTTTGGAGGTGACGCCAGGGTCCTGGGAGCGCAAGGATGCAGCTCGTCGCCCGCTTGTTGCTGGTGAAATGATTAAGAAATTAGGCGATGACCGATTATACAACGTCACGCCGCTCCCGATGCAGACGCACCGTCGCTCACTGCCGTGTTGCATCCATCGCCCGCTCCTCTCTCGACGCTCGGGTGGGCTTAAGCCCTCATCTCTAAACACGGCTCTTCTCAACACGTATCTGGGTAGTGGAATTTTAATAAAGCGGCTGTACTCCAAATTGCCAACCTCCAAGCAATTGGTAATGCGAGCGTGAAGTGTATCTCATGTGGAACTCAATTTGCAGAGCTGATATATGGTTGTGGCTACCGTACGCCAAACGAAGTATTTGAAACTGGATAATAGAATGGATTTGGAATATATGACGTCACGTTAGATTGCTTTAAATTGGAGATGTAATATGTCTCTTTTGATTCATTCCAGCAGTTGAAAATATGAGCATTAATTGTCAGCAAATCAAACCTAAATTAAGGAGTTAAAACAGTTAAAAATTGAAGTTATTTCAAAATTATTCGAGCACATAGTAATGTTAAAAGTAGTTTTATAATGTCTTTTTATATTTTTGTACACTAAATATCCAGTTTCTGCTCCAGATTTCTTGATTAAACGCCTGAGTGTTACATTTTGCTCTCCTCGTTTTCCCTCGAGGGTAACAAACTCTGCCTCCTGCGCAATACGGACACAGCGGTCGCCTGCAGACGAAATCGCCCTCCGGGGCGAGATAGCACGCTGTTGGCGGCGCCCACTAAACCACCGCCACTGCCGTACCACCGGTCGAGCAGAACCACAAATTTCCACGACAGAAGCGAAACTAAAGCCACCGCTACCAACAAGTGCCGCGCCGCCCCTTTGGCGATCCTTGTCAACTCTTGTTATGACACCATTAAAAAATCCCACCATTCAAGAAACATAAACTACGTTCTTTTACGAGAGGTGGATGTCATATAATACCAGTTTTGTATATTGACTCTAGACAAAGATTTGAGTAATGGTTATAAAACACCAAATTATGTTCTGATAATTGAATTTGTTTTGAAATTTTTGTGAAAAACTGTATTATGATAATCAAAATACATTCATTACTGCTGAAATCTATGAACATTAAACATGTAGAAATAAAAGAAGTAACACTTTCTCATCTCTTAACCAAATTGTTTCTTAGAAACCCACAAAATATTTCAGTACTTTACCACCCACACAGATCCATATAAATATAGCGTAAATACTTTATTTTCACGAAGTCTCATCTCTGGCAACCATTTCCTTCGAGAGCCTGTCGTAACAGCAGACTTTATCGGACCGATTAAACGTCGCGCAGATTTTGTGTGCGCATGGTTCGCGTCCATAACGGCTTGCGGCCTACCGCGTCTCGCTCCACAGGGGGCGCGTTTACGTTGGCGAATTCTTTTTAGCAAATCCCTGGCCGCCGGCATCCATTTTTCTATGACCACTGTTACGGTCTCTCACCACCACCCCTATTTCTTTCATTGCTCAAGGAAAAAAATCTTTTTTATAAGTTATATAAAGAGATTTATAAGTTAATATTCCACTTCTACGACACAATTTCATTATTATTTAATCACGCATATATTTCTTCCGTGAACCCTACATCACATTATTTAATCATGTTTTACATACTAATTTTAAGAAAGGTTTGTAACTCAGTTTCCTCCTAATTATTGCTATACTAACATTCATTGGAAATAGTCAAGTTAGTGTGTTGAAAATTGGAATACTGAAGAAGAACATTGTTTGGAGTGTTTGAAAAAATATTTTGGTAAATTCAAGGAATCGTAGCCTGCTTCTACATTAATCCAATATTTTACCTTCGATATTATTTATTTTTGCGTCAGTTTCCTTGAGAATATAATTATTCATGAGAGTGTTTAAGTAAATAAACTTCACAACACTAAAAACAAATATCTTCCCTATTCTCTGTATCCTTTTCCATAACAACCGTTGTGCTACGAAAATATAATGACTGGTCAAGAGTTTATGTCGCCTGCAGTTTACTTTAAACACAGAGTTGCAGCGCGTTAGTTTTTCGGGTCAGACTCCGTACCACCCCAGTGTGCTCTCTGTCACAATAATTCGTGATCGAGCCTTTTATCTGATATCATTTGGACAGCTGGGAAATAAACAGTGCGTCGCGCATGTATTGTACGTGTTTTGAAGCGAGTAGTGGATGTTACCGATTATGTGTTGCAGGGTAAGCTAATAAGTTGGCACTGTCCCATCGGTGGAAACGGAGAGCGCCGTGGGGAGTCCGAGCGTTGTTAGCGCTGAAATGGGGATCTCAGTCATACATGCATCGTGGAGCGCCGTGTAAATAAGCAAAGAAAGAAGGAAAGAGCGCGCAGAGAGAAAAGAAGTTACAGCAGCAAAAGTGTGTTTGGATGGTGCGGGAAGTGGATGGTTGCATTTTGATATAAATGTCATCGATAGGAGATTTTCCGAGATGAAGTACAGGTTTTACAGCGAGGCCGTCCACACCGATCTGGATGAACGACGTGGTTCAACCTCCATGAAGCGATATTGATTATAGATTGTGCGAACTTCCACGTTGAGATACTTAAATTTAGTTTATCGGCAGATTCGCACGATTAAATTTAAAGTGTATTTAAAGGATGGTGCTGTAATCAATTTTGCGGCGTGTTGGTTTCAGAGGTAGCCATTGTATGTATAATTTCATTTTCATATGATTCATGAGCTACGTGTTCACCTCGCTAAATTGACCGGTGTTATATCATAGCGCTGGTCATGTATTTAGCGAAAGTTGTAAGTAAAGTACCTTTCTGCAACGCTAGGGTTATGCGTAAAAAAGTTACAGTATTGAATCTTAGTTCATCTCCACGTAATATCCATGAATGTTTCTCCATTACATTATTCGTTTCAAATGTTGGTCGGTTAACATTTCAGTATGGCAATAGTTTCACACTTCCATGCCAAATCATGTGTTGCAATGATTAATTTTAATCGTTTCACGCAAATGAATGATCGATTAATCTCCAATTGGAAGATCAAAAATCAATTACATAGATGAACATTTCGTAGAAATGGATCAAAAATATTTGTTAATTGAACAAGGATAGGAAATATTGCCAATGCTTGCTCATCTTTCCAGTTAGCGGTGCAGGGAGTAGTATATTTCTGGACCTCTAGAGATCCGATTATAATTTTAGGAGGAAAAGCATATTAAGTATATAAAAAAAACGAAAAAAACAAAAAACAACAACAAATATTTGTAGCTAAAGTAACTTACACAGTAAAATTTGTTATTTAGTTACGTGTGAATGCTCGTGAATATATACGATAATTTACTAGCTGAGTTAAGTTCAGATAAATTTAAGATCTCAAACTCATCATTTTGACAAAGATTAATGAAATGCGTTGAAAGAGGAGTGTGCAATAGTAATAAATCTCAGATATGAAATCATTATCCAGAATACATCAAGTATGGTATATTAACATTTCGTAGCCAATGATTTACGTTAAGCAAACAAATGAAAACAGTGAGCTTTTGTTTTCTAAAACCACCTCTCCACCTCTCATCACGAATATCACGATAAGCGATCACTTCACGATCGCCTCCTCATATCCCTACCGCCATTACGCTCGCTACCCTCGACCGATACCCTCCCTCAAAGTGCTCCCTCGTTACGCGTCCGCGCCTGGAGCGCAAAACGCCTCTCCCTCCCACCCCAATGACAATGAGCTCCACGCTGATCTGGATCACGCCTGTAAGCTCGAGCCGCCTGGAAAGAGCTCCGATTTTCGTAATGAAAATAAATAGCAGTTCCCGCATCCGAGCCCCCGTAATTTCCGGTAGAAATTGCTCGCTCATTTATCGATATTTCGAGATCTGTATCTGGAAGAATGCTTCGGAAACGGGGAGGCACGTAGGCCTTGAAGCGATGGGGAAGGCTCGCGCCACGATTCGATCGCTTGTAGCCGCTGCGCTGCCGGGCGGTGGGCAAGCTTTAATTTGGCATCTCTTAGTGACCGGGTAAATAACTAGCGAGCTGCGTGCGAAGTCGGTAATAAGCGCATTCCAACAGCCGACCCAACGGCCAAGCTCGGAATGTTAGCCGCGCGGGTACTATTGCTCGCGATACGAGCTCTGCTTTTGGGCGCGGAGTAATTTAACGACACCCGTTCGAGTGGGGGATCACGAAAGACTGAGTGGTTGTGGAAATACCGCAGGATGGCGCTTCTGCAGACGACAAGATGACTCAAAAGTCATTTGGACTCAACTGGTGTTGATGACTATGAAAATAATTGCATATTACAAACAAATTCACTATACTAATTATATAGTATTCAGACGATGACAATCTTATAACATATTCGAACGAACTGATGAGAATTAGTTAATTCTCAGAAGCCGTAAAATCGCCGTGAACGACTAAGACTTTTGCTCAGATCGTGAAGAGATTTCTTTCGGAACAATGGTACTAATGTAGTTGTTGCGTTAATGACAATGGAAATAAACAATCAGACAATTGAACCACTGGTAACGATGAAGCAGTATAAGATGCTACTCTGCCGATCTAAGTGGCGGTGAAGTCGATGTCTAGGCAGTGAGTGGAAAGGCAGGCAATCGAATTTAAACCGAGCTACCGGTCGGAGCATATCAACCACCGTAGCACACCGAACTTTTCATGCGGCTGTTTTTGATCAAGGTCTTCCTTTCCGCTCTTTTTTGGATCGTGCTACTACCTGTGGGGTAATGTGCTTTGTTGGTTGATTACGAAGTTCTTGTGTTTTCTTTACGGTAGTTACTAAAGGAGGAAAGATGAGATGGGAGAAGAATTCGAAATTTACATTTCGATTGAGATGGGGTTTTTGCGTGACTTACACTACAAAGAAAAACAGAATTAACCAAGTGGAAATATTCTATTAAATTTTTTACAGTATAATTCGAAAATTTTTGTTTGCACTTTTATGTCTTTAGAATATTAAAAACGTAATAAATTATTAGTATATATGTTAAAAAATATCTACATAATAGAACTCTTATTGCATGGAATAGAAACCTACTTTTGTTAAGAAATAATTCAGCTCACTTTCTCTTCAGTTTTTTTATCAATCTCACAGAAAAAATACGTGTATTTTCGGTATTTATTTGACATGTTTCAGATATTTTGTTCTTCTTTAGCTTGAATTTTTGTGAGAATGATATAATGCTAACTTGCGAAAAAGCATATTTTCGCGCTTATAACTTGTGGATAATGCAGACGCCTTTGCTTTATATACGGTCTTCGAACAGAGCCTCTTTATGTGCCTCTAACATGAGCGGGCTACGCCACTCCGTTCGGATACATCCTGCGGGCAGATGTCCAACGCGACTACTTTGTATGTAATTGTGTTGCGCACCGACAGATGTAAACGTGTCGATGAAATGAAATACTTCAAAGGGACACCGCTCGCTTCTTTAGGAATCTTGTGTTGAGACGTTGTTGATTCCCTTTGTGAACCCAGGTACGTCGGTTGCGTTCACTCGATGCATTTTTCAGGAAAATCGAGAGCATTGCTTTCCATAAACAGTATCAAAAACATGTTTTTTTCATGACATTTTTAATAAATATTATGCCTATGAAAAAGTATGTACTTGCTTCAGGAAATATAAAATGAAGATACGCAATTCATCTTTTGTACAGGGTGCGGCAGCGAATCGGGCGATTTTGAAATAAGTGTCAAAAATTGATGAAGTTGTTTACAAAAAATTACGTTGTTTACGGCGAACGCACGTTGTGGGTTAGTCCAACCGTCCATTGTTACTGAAATGCTTTGAACCGAGGAACGTGTCCGTGACCTCGGTTACCCCCACCCACATTACCAGCCCACACTACCCCCTCCATAATCGCCCGATTCGCTGCCGCACCCTGTATATTTGACGAATTGATGGGAAATTTTGACCAAAACATAGAGACGTTTTTTGGATTGCTTTACTAAAGCTTCTAACAATCAGTTCATGTCTCTGAATTATGTTAATAAATACTAGCTCCTGCGACATAATTTTGTAGTGCCTTTTTTTTAGTCGCGCAGAAAAAAGAAAAAGAAAAGGACTTTCGAAAATGCATGATGATTTGCGATAGTGGCTGATGAACAGATTTCCTTAACAGACTAGCTAACTAGTAAAATACATTAAAATATTAGTAAACGTGAATTGATATTTTTTGGAACTTCTCTCCTCAGCTATTTTCTTTCATTTCGTCCTCAGACGAACGGTGATACTCTTTTCTACGGATTGCTTTAGAGACTTTCGCACAGACCTCAGAGATGCTGCAGGAATTTTTAGAGCGATCTTTACCTGAAACCTCAGGTAGGAGAGGGATGTCTCATGGCTAGATGGTGTTTCGGATTGTCCCCTGATATGGAATCGAAACCTGTCTCCGGATTAGCTACGTACATGTAGTTTTTGTTTACCTGGTAGAAGACATGAAATTTGAAAGAAAAATCTACTGATAAAATAAGCTTATTAATCTAATGTAGGGTCTAAAGCGTAGTGAAGTATGTTCTAATTTTATTATTCCGGTATAGAACTTCTCCTCTAGGATCGTAATGTTGGAATTGTTTCATGTGTGTTTCTGGGTACTGGATAATGACATTATTTCCGGAATACTTCCCGTTCCTACTTCTTGTAAAAAAAACCTCATGGGGAAAGTTATGTATGGGTTAGTTTTATTTTTAAATTCAGATTTCTATAATGTGAATAATAGAGATGATGTTAGTGTGTAATGCGTGTGGAGTATATGAGCGTAAGAAGTTCATGACACAGTTCCAAAGGCGAGTGAGTTCCAGGGTGTACTTTGCAGGTAAAGTAGCGAGAGTGGGAGCGGCGATGGGGGAGGTGTCGTTGTGAGGGCTGCGGTCAAGGGAAGCGATGGCGGTGGCGACGGTGGCGGCAGCCGCAGCTTCGTCGCTATATTTATGTTACCCGCACCGTCGTTGGTTTATGCGCTGCCTTCCCAACATTCCTCCCCGTTCCGAAGAGGCGTCCCTCGACTTCTCTCGGTCTTCGGCTCCCCGCGGCTGCAGTCTCTACGATGACAAAGACAGTGGCTCCGAGGACGCGCGATTACGCTTAAAAACTCTTCCTGAATTGTAGTGGGCTAGTTTTTAGAACCCAAATAGAAAACGTACAGTTAAAATCTAAAATATTCAAAAATTTTATGTTGCCTAATACCTCATCTCATTTGTGAAGAGTTTTTGTTTCTGAGAAAAATGCAGAATCCACAAGTCTCCTAATAAAATACTAACAATATAATATAATTCCCCATGCACAACTATGCAATTATGAGACTCTTTCCCGAGATGTAATATTTTGAAATTCGTCTGAGAGTCCGCAACTACGCTAGGAAGTTTCACTCTCGTGAGAGTGCGGTTTTGATGTAGGGAAAAAAAATTGGTTATATATTTTCAGGTAAATTTCAGAAGGAGAAAGGGAATGTTGTTCTAGAACGTTATTTATATTCAAAAAGTACTCGCACTAACGTTTATTTGTACTAAAGAAACGAAGAATCTCGTTGTGGAACGATTTAAAGAGTAGAATTTAAAAGGGATGTTTTTAACAATAATTGAGAACAAAAATTTCATAATGAATTTCAATTATTCGCGCACATAAATTTAATAGTGAAGTAAATATTTAGAGAAAGAGGTTGAAGAATGTCCAACATATAAGGATTGTATAGTGATCTTTTTGATTGTGCATGAGAGTTATTGAACATTAACTCTTTAGTTCTTTTTTTTGTAATATTTGTGTCGTAATTTTGCATTTTCCCCTAGAAAATCGTGATGTGATTACTTTTCAAAACTAAAATGTCATTTTATAGTACAAAAGCCTCATTTACCCTTATTAGTCAGAATAAGACTGTTATCATTGTTCTTAAGAAAATAANTATAAGAGACAGCCACACACTTAGGGAAGATGCATGGAAAAATTGATATTCTGACATTTTTTACTGGATTTGACGTAACATTTCTGTTTAATTTGGATCACCCTATATTATAATTTTATATCAGTTTATATCACTAAAAGGATAAACACGTGAAGATGGTGTATTTGAAACGGTGTGAAAAAAGACTCGTAAAAAGAGTTATGAAGTGATGAAAAAGTACGCATTATTTTGCAAGAAAGCCTTCACGAACGAATTATGCTCTCTCGATGATATTAGTACAATTGCTAATGTTTCTCAGCTAATTACAATCGCATTTGCTGGGTAAAAACTAACGTCGCGTTATCCACTCTGCAAAGGAGAGCTGTCCTGAGGGCGAACTCCACATTCGAAGTCGGAGTCGCCACTCGCGTCCTGTTTCTTTTTCCCCCTCCTCACCTTCTGTCCACAAAAATGTTTTCATTGTTTTTTTGTGAAAGTCAGTTCAAGGGAATGGATTTCCATGCGTCCAACGGGCAATGCGACAAAGTTGGTTTAAAAGGAGCTCCACTGTTACAGCAGCAAAGTTATTAATGATACCACTAAATCACTTTTATGTAACACTACTGACTTCAATATTTTGAAGAAAAAAAATACTCCCAATCAAATTTAATTTACTCTCGTTTTTTTCGCTAATGTATTCAAACGTCTACAACAACTTAAATATTTTTTTCATTTATATAGATTACAATATGTGAAAATTATTCTTTCAATAACGTTACAACTCTTGGTATTTTGTTTTTACCCTTTGCTCTAAATGCACAAAACTAAATTCATTTGATTCTTTTATCTCCACGAAAAAAAATTATACCCATTTTTTTAAAAGAGAGGTTTTGATATAATTTTTTGAGAATTCGTATTGGTTTGTCGTCGTATTTTTGTCGTATTTCTGGGATAGTGACTATCCCTGCCTGGTGGTTTACTCAAGATCTCTGTAACCCGATGGTCACGCGTTCGGGACAAGAGTAGTTTTGCGAAGTTGCGCGGGCATCTGTTGACAAAGAGACGGTTCTAGCACGTAAATCGAAGATAGAATAATGTTCTCAGAAGAGAAAATAAATCCGTAGAATGTTCTCGGTCACGGTGTATACTTTGGTACTAAATTGAGTCGTATGCAAAAGATGCTAAGAATGTTGGAGATTGTTCCAGCAATAGATTATATGGTGGAGAGAGGGGCGTGCAAGATGATAACTAGATTTCCAAAAATAATAAATTGCAGCATAAATCATATAAGAAACTTTCTACTCAAAATTACTTATAATTTTCCCAAGTGTAGATTGATTTAAAATATAACTTCACGTATATTTTTTTCACTATTTGAACAGTTTGGGAAAGCTAAAGACCATATGTAAAAGTCATAATAATAATAATAATAATAATAATAATAAAAAAAATAAATATAGTTTTGTTACATAACCATGGTGATGACTACAATAATTAGTCGAAACATTGCCAAAATGACATAATTTTGTATTTATTTGTCTGGTTTAAATGGAAGAAAACCAATCCCCAGTAGTCAATTATTATTATTATTATTATTATTATTATTATTATTACCTTTAAGTATGAATAATATTGTGCAATAATAGTTCCTTACAATTAATACACAATTTTTTTTTAAGAAATCAATAATTTGGGTGTCGGATCCACAAGTCTATTATGGTATTTTTAGCGAAAAATTTCGAGAAGAGAAAATAATTATTCACTTTTAGAATTGTGAACAAAATATGACAACCATAAAATATGAGTTCCGTTCGTCTCTATTCTACTAAATAAAGTTAATTATCAGATCAATTGAATTAATATATTAACCAGTTAAATTAAAATAAGTTGAAAATGAAATTAACCTCTCGGTAAAACTTCCTCATATGTTCATAAACAAAACAAAAAGATATTGCGATCACTGCGTATTACGTTAACGTGGGATGTACATATTGCACATTGCCCACAACGTAGAAGTTCCTGTAATTTCTTTAGAGCAATGAAAGTAGAGAATGCATGATACTGTGTGTATTGTATATAGTACCTTCCTCACGGCTCCTTCCCACTCCATACGGGGTGCTGGTTCGCACGGCGCCTCCAGCTGCAGGGGTTGCACCTCGTTCTGGGGAGCAGAAACACCGCTGTTCATTTGTTTGTCAGGGAAACCACTAATCATTGCGTGTGACCCAAGAAATTCGCCTGTGCCCCACCAGCGACGGGGTAGATAGGGTGAAAACATCGAAGTATGAGGAAAAAAACCGCAGAAAGAAACGTTAGTGCTATCGAATGAAAAAGATATGTGCAGAATTAATATTATTAACACGTAAAATATATTTTGCGTAACATTAAGTCTTAGTGTTATTTTTAATAACCGCGTAGCTATTTTTGTGTTTCAAAGGAGTTATAACATTGTAAGTATACTAATAATAATAATATACAAATGTCACAGATATTTCATTAATTTAATTTAATTTATTTTATTATAGTCACATCCTTACCGCTTCATTGTTATATTAGATTGTAATCGGTTAATGCAATCATTTCCCAGACATTTTATATCCCTCCTTATCTCTTAATACGAAAAAAAAAAAAAAAATTGAAATTGAGTCGTAACATGAATTTACTTTCTCAAATGCGTAGTATATAGAAAGTTTTGTAATCGTGAAAAAATCGAAAGCGAAATTTCGACGGAAATATCCGTTTGGGTTATCCCTGATTCAGAAAAAGTGGTTTTGGCATAACGTCCGCCCGTCTGTCCGCCCGTCCGTCCATCTATCTGTGCGCAGCGATTCTGAGTAAATGGATGAATCAATTTAATTCATATTTCGTATTTACGGTAGAATTTACTTGTTGTCGATGCATGTGCTCTAATTTTTTTTTACTTTTAAGCAAAGGGTACTTCACATAAGTCAAAATACTCACTTGAATGATTCTGAAAAAACGGCTCCACGATTTTTGCTTAAATTTTCGGTACGTAAAGTACAATTAGTATGCATTGCATCCGCATTAGCGGTATTTCGCTTGAAAGTTTAATATAGACGCAGTAAAAATTATTTTGTGTCTGATACACTTACACATTAGTTTACTGCTTCAAGAAGCTTCAATAAAATTTAGCCTTGTAAATGGACCAAGCAAACGTAGAAAACACTTTTCGTAAACCGAAATGACAGATATGATAATGATAAAATACATGGGAGGACAGCAAACGCACTGCGGATACGAAAACACGTCAATTTCTGTCTACAACGAAATTATATTTACGGTTTTGCACCACTAGTTTAGTATAGGAAAAATAAAGACTGGGCATATTTAATATTTACTATTACATCACAGTTATGTTATTTAAAAGAAATTAACATTGACCAGCTACCCACTGCTATTGAATGCTATGGAATTCTGAACTTGTTGTTTAGAATATACCGTAGACAGTTCATCAACTTTCCACGGGGTGACTATGTCTTTATTTGTAATTTTTGGGACTTCTTCCACCAATCTCTGGGTTAAGGGGATAGGAAAAGGGTATTTTGAATCCATTCAGAAAAAAATTAACTGTGGAATCAGCAAAAATTGTTTTAGTTATCATCTTCCCAAGTGTTGGAATGCACACTTGGGATACACTCCTATACTAAATTTTTTTAAATAATTATTACCAATAGATAAGAAAACGGAATATTGGTTATGCTGAGTATAATGACTTGAGGAATTTTACATTCTATAAAATATTTTCGTGACTGTCCTGAAATAATCTGACACGTATCATCCACGACGATGCTCAGCCGAACCACTCTCAACATGGCGCCTCTGCGACGAACGCGTTGGCGTCACAGACAAGGAAGCGATCGTTCGACAGGCGAGGCGCGGGCGCGAACGGGCTCTCGGGCGAGCGGGCGGGGCTTCGGCGTTCGCTCGCACGCACAGTGTCGCCCCTGCTGAAGATGGCGGCAGTGGCATACGCGGCATTCGCGGTGCGGAATGGAACCTGCCGTCATTGCTTGGGCCGCCGCCGTCGACATCGCCCGCCGACGCAAGACGCGACTACTCCACCGTCGGCGCCGCCATCAGTCGACACACAATGGGCCGGTCGCTGCCAACGCGGATACCCTCACGTGCCCTTTAACGCCGCACGGCCCCCTGCCATTGATATTCCGCAGCGCGCGGCCATATTTCCCGCGCAGGGGTGTCGAAAAAGTGAGCGAGATATTGATGTGTGCGTAGGCGCTGAAGAGTGATGAGATGCATGCTTAGTGGGGAGTGATGGAAAGATTTGGTATGGAAAGCGATTCTCGATTCATCTATCTTGTACACCAAACTTATAGAACTGATTATATTTCCTTTCAGAAGGTTTCAAATTCAAATAGTTTTGTTGTTGTCGGAAATAAGTTTCAATTCCAGAAATGTATAAGAGAAAAATATAGAAAATTAGTTGTGTGAACATCATATTTTAAATTTATAGTAACGTACGTGCTAAAGTAATATTGGAAAATGATGCCAATGAAATGTATGTGTGCTTGTATAGATAGTATCGTAGTACCCAATACTTAAATCCATCAAATCTTTCGCATAAAGAAAACATAGCTCCGTGACACGTAATACTCGAATGGTGGAGACGTCGCTCGAGTTGTTCTCTCAGAACGGGCTATATTCATCCGAAGACGAGGTCCGACTATCGCCTCCCGCCCACGGGCCGCCCTCAACACGCGTTGCCTAAGCAGCTCGCTGTGTGCCGCCCCCTTTTTTGCGCGTGCGCGTCGCGTCCTTGGCGGCGGTGGGCCGTGAGAAAGCCCTCGTTACATGCGCGGGGGCGTCGAGCTTCCCCGGCCGCCTGCTCGCTCGGACGTCTTAGCGCCACAAGGCGCCGCTCTTCTGCCAGCAAGTGCCGAATACTCCACGCTGCGGAGTTGCAGGAGATAGTGAAGATGCCTCAGTTCAGATAAATCACATCGTTTGCAAATACAATAGCGGCGTGTACTATAATCGCATGAACTCTCAATAAAATCTAAATCACTAACAATCTGTCAAAAATCCCAGAAACCATTTTTGAACGAAACTTCCGTGCTAAAAATGCATGGATGTATTTTTAGTTGGAATAATGCAATCAATAAAACAGTTTTTCATTGTAATAATCCTAAAATGTGAATCTGATGATAATCCTAAAATGTGAATAGAATACAAATAATATAGTAAATATTCATATTCATTCTATGGCTTGATGAAAAGAGAGAAGGGAAATAAATCATTATTAAAATTTAGGACTACGTCAGTTATTAGAGGAATGATATGAAGACTTGAATTAATCAAATACAATCTTTTTTTTTTCCTTTTTTATGCATATATGCATTTTTATCTCTCTCTTGATTATGTTAGATGATGCGCTCATCAATAATCATATAAAAGGAATAAAGAAAGTAGCACTCTCTAATTCAGTAATTCGTCAACTACATAGTTCAGTAATTCTGATCTGTAGATGAAACGACGAGGTTATATTCAATGTAAATTTTACTTCTGGAATATTTAAAAAATTAATATTCGTGATCTTTTGTACGATGTATACCACAATCTTCCTTCAAAAATATGAACTGAGCCATTTCTGAGTTTCATATACGATAATATACAAACTTCACGATGTATATTCTAAATCTTTCAATAATTCGTACGGACCTATAAAATTAAAATCAATCGTTTTATTATTTAATATATAGTTATGAGTAGCCAATATTATTGCTTCGTTATTATACCGGAAATACAAGTAATGCTAGGAACATATTTCATAATACGTTCTTCTGAAATATAATGAAACACGATTCTTAGGCTTCACTGACATCTACTTCGTTTGATTCAAAACCTCAGTTTAATGCAGAATAAAAAAATTTCTTTGCATTATTTGCATTTCTGATAAGACAACGAAACACGAATATACTGGCTGCTAAAAAATGATGAGAGTAATACAAAAAGTTGATTTTAATCTAGTAGGACAGAAAAGAATAAATAAAAGTTTCAGAGTATTAATTTACATCCATGTGTTGGTATATTCTCGAAAATGCATAACAATAAAAGCATGACAAAAGTACGAATAATGTTGTTGAAGACTTCCCTCTGGAGATGGCGACCTCCGATAGATAGAACGAAGTGCGTCAAACGTTTTCTTCCACTTCGTCTCACTCCGGGAGTTTTCCCAAGGCACTCCGCGCATCTTTATAAGATCATTGCTGTGACGGTAGCTACAAGGACTGTGGAAGCAAGAGCAAATTAAGTGCTCGTGACGAGGAAAACACTTCATGAATGATATGGAAAGTTAAACTGAAGGCGTTGAAATTAGAGAGTGCTAATACAAAATTTCTTTTTGTAAGAAAATATAATTCGTGACGCTGGGATAAATTTTTATAATTATTAAAATTCTAGATATATTTACTCACGAAAATCAAATACAAAATGTTTGGATATATCTAGGTATTAATAATCCAAATTGCAATGGTATTTCTATTCAATAGACTGAAATTAATTAGAATCACGAATATACCATGAAACAATGGTTTTCCATACATGGATGTATATACGGAATAAAATATTTTTTATACTTTTCTATGACTTTTTAAAATATGAGGTAATGAAGTGAGTTCAGTAAGACAAAAACCTAAAAGATCACAGTAAATTTTACGAACTAACTCGTCAATTCCATTCTATGTGATATGTGTTCTATCGGATAAATTTACGCTAAAGAAACATTGATTGTTATAGTATCAGATACCCTCTCGTCAAATTTGGAGGTTTTATCCTTTTCACTCTTAATAAGAAATCACAAGGTTACTAACAATTTATTTCTTGTCTCGCAACTTAAAATTTCTTCATATAATCGATTCGATGATACAGCTGACGATGAAAATCAATTCGAAAGTTGGCGAAATAGAATAAATTAAATGTTTAATTTATAATTACGCCAAAACTCTCCAGTATCATCAATATTTAAATGTTTAAATCAACAGTCTATTGAAAATACTTAAACCATTAATCTTCATGAACTACTTTTAAAGAGTCAAATGTTTTCTACTAATCTTGTTTTCATGCACGTTTGCGTTGAGGACTTGAGAATCGAACACTAGGTTTCTGTTCCGTTCGAAGAGGAAGTCGTACGGAACAGAAAGCTAGTGTTCGATTCTCAACTTGCTACCTGCTTAAAATAAAAAATTAGTAATAAAACAAAATAGATTCGTTCCCCCAAAATATCTTCCCGTATTGGATCTGTTACGGTTTCAGCATCAGCTGATTCAGTTTCAGCATTTCTGATTTCAGCATCAGCTTTTGATCACCGATCCCCGTCGTGGGGATTAGGAGAAGCATCTAACCGTCTTCACTAGTGATACGAGATAAGAGTTTTGCGCATTATAAATATTGCGTACGCTCTTCGTAACCTGGTGCAGTCCGATGTCCACCGCCTGTGACGATACACGAAACGCTCCTTCACGCACGCTTGTGTATTAAATGAGCATGGATACGTATACACCTGCTTGAAAGGTTTGAAAGATAGTCGTTTATAGATTTTGAAATCGCGTGGTATGTAGAGAAAACGGAGTTAATAATACGTACACGTGCCAACATTATCGATATGTTGTGTATGTTTGTCGTGATGATTTGTAATCTTAAATTGTTCTCGAAGCGACGCCGTTTTAATAATTTTTTATCGCAAATTTCTTTTTTGCAATAAAAGTTAATTTGTTACCGATATTTTCTTCAAAACCTACATTTGAGTATTAGAGCTAATTCTTTAACATATATTAAGAATTTGTAAAATATGATATGCACGTTAAATACTGAGTGATTTTTGACTCTATTATCGACGACTTTCTTTTCAAAATATATTGTAAAGATGAACATTTCTACAATGGATTTAGTTGTCTTATTTTAAGATGAGCGGAAAACATAACATTTAAAAAAAAATTATGATCTCTAAATTAACATCCCTGAAAAAACCTTAATTCATTGTAGCAGCTTTGTAATGAAAGAATCTGCAGGCTATGCTGCTATCTGGCAAGAGAACGCCACACTAGCTCTTAGATTCCGCTGCAATCTTAAAGAGTTACATACGGGTAACGCAATAAAATCAATTCATACCACTGCAATGAACAATTTACTCGGTCAAAATTTCGTATACGTTTCCATGGACTAGAATACAACGTTTAAGAACTTGAATAGATCATCAATTCGTTGGGTGTAATCTACACTTACGAAGCGAAATTTGGATTCAGATCGCAAAAGCGATACCGAACTTCCGTTGCCATTTACAGAGAAAATCCCTAGACCCCCCACAGAGGGCTTGTCTTCAGGCATTTGGTTCTGCATATTCAAAACGCTTCCTCCCAACATTGACGCCGTTTTATTTTCCTCACGTTTCCGGGTGGCGCCGTCGCTTGCGCGCGCATACACAATGCCCCCAACACTCAAGAGCGGTGGCAGAAATATGTCATGCGAAATGAAAAAACGCTGCAAATGATAATCACGTGGGAGGGCCCACTCTAATCGCGGTAGTTGAGCGTTTGAATTGTTTAACAAACCATTTCTTCGGAGGGGAGAGAAAAATTCTTTGTTTTTAGACGGGCGTCAATGCTTGAGGATGACGAGGAATGAAACCAATGAGATGCGTAGTGAGTGCGTATTGTGCTCATATGTATTGAGACATGGCCCGCAGGTAATCTGAGAGAGGCGCAGAGTTGAAGAAGGGGTTCATTCTATTGCGGAGACAGGAGGCGTGTAAATAAGTTTATACACTCTGGAATAATATTTGCACAGTTATTATATATTTGACCATAATCTTAATGAATTTTAATTACTTTACAATTTTTTCCACAGCAAATCAAATAATGTTAAGTTACATTGCTATTATTATATTAGAACATCAAACACCCGACGATGACCAAAATAAGGTGTCGAAACGTTCTTATGAATATGACAAACAATAAATGTAAAATTTGTCTACGGGACAAGTCGTAGAGATATAAATATTAAATAATTCCATATTACGACATACAACGTAAATACGCATTTTTGAATGAAATAAAAAAGTTAATAAAGTAAATTAAACATGACTTATTTTACGAGGTTCATTTCGTTTTAAAATAAAAGTCAATGATTTAATCAAAGTATTTATCATATTTTTGTTAGTATCGCAATCAACAAGCACCTTATGCTTCCTATTTCTGCTCTCAATGTTTGTCAGAACATGAGCTAGTAAAATTTAAGACACTATATTGTTAAGACAATTCTTCTTTTATCATGATGCTTTAAATTAAAATATTTCATTGAATTTCAAATTTTGCTAGTAATTAAAAACAACTTTATCAGTTGAATAAATTATAGTTTTGATATTTTCTCCGAAGTATTGCACATGAGAATATATTTCTCTTGGAATTTGAAAGATGATAATAATAAAAAGACGTGAAACCGACGATGAACTCTATCGTAAGGATGGTATTGTATTATTAATTGATACCCTTGTGTAGGGTGTTGCCTTTATTCATCCCTTAGCTTGTCCTTGCGTGTTCTATTATCTTAAGAACAATTGAGCAAAACTAAAAGTTACAATAATTTCTTGGAGAAGCATGATAATATGTTTTAAAGAGACTTTTATTCATATGGCATTATCTTAAGATATTGTTAATATTCATCTCATAATGTGCGAAATAATTGTGAAGGAAGTAAATTTATGTGAACTTAGGTTATACGGACACGACTATCCTCGTAAATTCAACTGCAAGCAAAGAAGTGATCTCATTTTGTAGAAACAATTATGTATTGAATTTTTACGCATGAGTTACAATAAATTATCAATAATAAAGTATTGCGAACAGTTCATTTAATTAACATAGAATTCGGTTACTGCTCAATTAGATTAATTAAATTAATTTTTTTTTGGGAACTCCAAATGAGTGTCCAAAGTAGCTTTCATATATTCTCAATCTCATTGGTCGAAACCTATGGTCTGACGAATATTTTTATCGATTTTGTATTGCCAGGGATTTTCTTGTTTGAATCTTATTTTTACAGAGTGAACAAGACCATTTAATCCGTAAAAAACAGTTTCATTTTTATTGTGAAATATATTGCGATTTTGTGAGTTAATATTTTCAATTTTAATTTCATTTCAACATCATTCATACCCGAACAAATAACAACAACAAAATTAAAACTAAAATCGAAAGTGGTTGGCCCATGCTTCACATTCATACAATAATTTCAAATCGACTTGTGCCCTATCCTTGTAAATGCAACTGAACCGGTTACTATTGTCTCCTTCGTCTCATACACGTAGAGTTCCGCCTCCTCACCCTCTGGCGTACGCCTGCATGAGTGCGACACTCTCCAGGGCTTGTTCAATTCATTTTCAGGTCAAACAAGTGCTGAGGTCACATAGAACCCCATACGGCCCTCCGCCTTATATCTACTATCTCTGTTGACTCTAGGGGCGATGTGACAACTTCATGCTGTACTGTGTGTCTGCTTCCAATTAGATACGTTTTCTTTCTACGGTGCTAATTTTGGCATGAGTTTATGACGGCAAGTAGATGCCTAACTTCGCATCTGGATTCTGACGCTTCTGTTCTTACAGGTTTTTATTTTCTATTTGTTGTTGTTTCAAAGAAATTTTTTGTTGGTTCGTAATGGTAAATTTCTGCCTCTGCATCGACTTGTGATTAGGGTTGTGTTGGGGACTCTACCTCATTCCGCGACGACACACCAACCACTTAGCTGCGTTCCACCCCTGTAGTAACAGGTCTGCTTTCACCCCTCCAACCACAAAGAAGTGGAAATGAGGCACATTTCCGGACTATGTTACACCTAGCGAAGTCAGGGGCAAGTTGGTCTCACTCATCTTGCCCTTCTGCTCCAAAATTTGCAGTGGTGACCCTTTTCCATGCACAAATTGAAGAGGGAAAAAAATTCTTTCGTGATACAGGTATAAAATTATCTCCAACTGAAGTATAGTGCAATTTGAAGTAATTTTGCGGGTGACTTTGTCAAGGTGCAGCTCATTAAAGTCTTGAGGATGGACATCTTTTATTATTTTATACCGATAAGAAATATTAGTGTCTTAAACTGATCTGAAATGAGTCGCATACATTTTCAAGAAACAATCTTGAAGAATAAAAACATACAAATATATGTAATAATTTCTTTAAATCTGGCTGTAAATACCAATCGCATTTGTGTAGTGTTGTGTTCGTTCAAAACATACCACGGGCTAGAAGAGTTCGATTACCCTCTCTGCCAAACTAAGCTTTCAGTTGGGGTTTCCCTCACATACTCCAGGTCAATGTCGATTCACTATCTTAAGTTCACCGACAATCCAACATATGTTCTTCCCAATTCCTTCTCCGAAAAGCATTGCTTTGTAGAATAGCAAAAATTTACGATTATAAATAACTTATATTCCCGTTAACCTTTTCAAACAATTGTTGCAAGGATTCGTCTAAATTGTATTAATTGTAAATTAAGATGTAAATTATTTATGAATTGAATAGGAAAGTTTTTAGGGAATTGACTCCAAAAGGACATCACAAATATTTATTACGCATTACTTACTATGTGATTATTCTTTGCTATTTTCATTCCTGAAATAACTCAACAAGACACAATTTATCAAGATAATGTAGTTTTGTAATATAAAGTATTTTCAAAATATCTCTCTTTTTTCTATTCTTTTTTATGGTATTCAATAAAAATAGAATGATGCATTTTATGGTATTTAACTGAACTTTATTTTGTTAGTTTCTGTCAAACGCCCATGTCTTATTTGGAATCTTAAAATCACATGAACCAACGGTATAAAACAGAGCAAATGGATATACATCAGCCAGCAACAACAGGCTCTTAATGAAACAATGTATTCGTATTATTCCTTCTTTGGTCCATTATATGTTCTGATACTTTGCCACCGTTAATTTTGTCGTTTGTGTCACAACGGGATCCCATTAGTATGTTGATCATACTGTCTCCACTACACCACTATTAAGTGTAATATTGAAAAAAAGTAACTATCAATGCATAGGATAGAAAAAGAATTCCTTTATTGTATTCTGACAAAAGCATGGACGCTTCCGTTCATATTTGCGCTGCTGCTTTGATACCGAAAGCTTGTTCCTGTGCAAATTGCTTGGCCGTTTTGCTTGTCGAAGTGTGTGCGCATTTGAAACTTATCACAAAGTTGTAAACACAAGGGCGTGCAACTAGCCGATTCGCCCTTTATGGCGGGTCAAGAGATTGCCAAGAGGTTGTGAGTGCATACCATTGAGCTTTTGCTGATGTTAGCGAAGAGAGGATTTTTTAACGATAAAAGGCATTGAGCGACCGATGTACATGACGCTATTGCTTTGCAAAGACGGGTCCATACTAGATATAGAAAGATATAGAAAGAAGTACAATAAAGCTTTTAGTTACAAATCGATCAATAGGACGTGTATACAATCGATAAATACCTTCTGTATCTTTAAAATGGTAGTTTTTGGTGATACCATGTTTGAAATTTAAAAAAAGGAGCGAAATTTAAAAGGAATAATTTTGACTTTTGTTTACAAGACAATTTTATTTTTCACAACCTAATTTTTTTTTAACTTGTCTAAAGGAAATGAGACTATAGGTTAGGTTCTTCATTATCAAATTAATTAGGACATTATTCCCGATAGAGATAAAGACGCAACTTGGATTTTAAAATTATTTTTCAATCTGTGACTAGAAGAAATACGAAATTACTTCTTTAGGGCTATAATGCCACTTAAAAAGTTCTAAATTTGTCTGAACTCTATAATTGTCCAATGCCATCTCTTACTTTGTTTGAAACTTCAAATTCAGTATCTTCTGTCCGATAGATGTGTTGAAATCCGTATTGATTGCTCCGCAGTGTCACACGTTTGAAGTTGGTTGATGAAATCTGACGCTGTGCGCGCGCGGCCAAGCGCCACCGGCTGGCGAACGCCCAGTGTCTCTGGAAATCCCCGTCAGCTCTTGATGCGCGCGCCGCGGGCACTGGGAGCTGCGTGGGATGGCATGCGCTTAATCGAGCGAAACGAGTTGCTTACGTAGACAGCGTAAACTGAGGCTGAAAGAACATATTTGATTCAGAGTCAGAAACGTGTAAAGAATTGATCAGATTCTCCAGGTGTAACCGAAAGTTTTTTGATCGTAATTTTTTTTTCTCAGAAAAAATGTGCTGGGGGAATGTATGTCTTAAACTATGATTCACGAAAATTTCATCTTCCTTAAAATAAAACAAAATGTATATGACTAGATGAAACAAGGGCAGGAAATAAAAAAATATCGATCCATTCGCAAAATATAGCTATCAAAAATTTTAATGTACAAGTCTGTAAAGAAAAAGAGAAAGATTATTACGGATGTAATAGAGAAATATAGCAAACGATTTAGTCTGTTGAATATAATTTTCTATTGAATTGCAACAATTTTGACTTAGAAGTACGTGATTACATGATTTAAAGACAAATTAAGACATAAGATATGACTGATCTTTTAAACATGAATGCTTAATTTGGTGCGAGTGACGGACAGTTTCTGTATTTATGTAATGTGATCCTTATTGTTGAAAAACAATCCGACGAACTAAGCTCCCCGATTTTCTCATATCAGTTTTTTCAATGAATGAAATACATCTCTTCAACACTCTAGTGTCATGGATTGTCACGACCGAGAGCACGATGCTCGTCTCCCACCAAGTCGCAACGCCAAATGGTCGTAGAGACTTCAACGCGCGAGTACGACGCTAACTTAACGCGGCGATAAATCGCCACAGCGCCACCCGCCGCGGCACGCGCGCACGAGGCGTACGGTGTGCACCGCGGCACATGCACGTGATGCCGCCGCGGGCGGGCTGCCTTCTCCAGCGGCCGGCTTGGCGGTTGCGACGACGGAGCCGCCACAGCCAAATATTGCTACGCGAGCCAGTGCTTTTGCTCGTCACATATCGGGAGTAAGAAGAGCATGTCATGGCAAAAGTTACACAATATTTCCCATTAAAAAAAATTCTTTTATTTATACTTTGTATTAGTAATGGAAGGAATTGTTATTAAAAATGATAGTGATTTCTGCACAAGAAAATTATATCTTAATTTATAAATGTATCACTTTTTCTTGAACAAAATGTATCCCTTAATGTGCTTTTTAAAAGAAAATTTGAAGATTCATTTAAATTATTACATTGCAAGATATTGGTTATTCATGTTAATCTTTCATTTTACGTCATTCTTTAGAAACTAACTGTTTGTAAATTGGGGAAAAAATAAGATGTATAAATATCATTATGTAAGCTAAGCTTCATTTAAAAAAAGCTCGTGCATGCTTATGTTCAAGTTATTCCGTATTTATTTCAAATTAATCAAATAAATGCAATTTCTTCGTAATAAAAGTAAAGAAAGAGTGTATTTCCAAAATGAGGTAAAATTAATTTAATAAGATCAAACACGCCCCATTACAATTTAATAAACTCATGACACAGGAACCGTCGAAAAATCTCTCTCTGTACTTTTTGTATTTAAGTAAAATGCAGATTATCTAATATTGTTATACCTTTTTTATTGTGATTCATGAAGTAATGCGAAAAAATATACTGAAAAAATATGCTATTCAAATGACCCGGTCAAATGACAAGATCAATTGTATATCGCAGATCGGTATTTGTTTCGCTTTTTTTTGTTTTTATTGATGGGTTAGCGAATTTCACGGAGGTAATATTTAGAATTATATTCTGTAGAAGGATGAGTTATCATTTCCGGACGATAAAATTATATTCGCGTGGATGACATCTCGCTGTTAATACCACAAATTTGTGTGAAATATATTAACTTAATGTTTATACTGTTATAATGTTAATGTTATCTAAGACAGCAAGACAACTATTCCCCAATTTTAAAAGTCAAAACGATTGTTTTTCATTTGTTAGAATTTTTGGAGTATTTTGAGGATGTCGAATTGCTGACTCAAGGGAATTGAAAACACTCCTTCTTTTAAGTGTACGTCGGGTATTTTTTGTTTTAAAATTTTATTGGAATAAAAAAATGTTTATTGGATACGACATTGGAGGTTTTGTTTGTGTTATCTGGTGACTCAAGCCTGTTATCCCCACAAATTTTACTTTGTTGGTGTGCCAAAAACAACAAAAAACAATAGTTTGAGAGAAGTTACTGTAGTAGTTCTGCCTCAGCTGTACACCAAATCATATGGAATTGAGTATATCAACATACCTGGCGGCCGGGCTCTGGCAAGAGGCTGGGAATAATCGCAAGGGTCGCCGTCTTGGTGGTTGCTGGGATCTTCCGGTCGAAATCCGCAATCACTGTGCTCACTAGGTCGCGTGAGGCACCATGTCACTAGTCACTAGTTCCTCACACGGGTAAAATGTCACAAACTGCAACCGCACTGCTCACACGTCACGTGTATTCTGCCACTTGTGCTCCGTCGCCGTAACGAGGGTCGCTGGTTGTAGATGAAGCAGTGACGGCAACAGCTGCAACGGCGACTGACACCTCTTACCGGCGCGGCACGCAGCGGACTGAGGGCGAGTGCGTGCGCCCACGGCGCCCGGAGCTCGTCGCCGCCTCCGCTTCTTCTTCGGCTCCTCCTCCCACCCCCGGGTCGCGTCCGTCCGTCGCACAAGCCTCCGCCCCCTCCTCCTTTCTCTGTCTCTTTCTCGATGCGGACGCTGTCGGGCAGTACGGCACGGGCGGTCGCGCGAGCACAGAGGTGCGGGGTGCCGCTTGGCGGGTCGGCGGCTGAGTGAGTCCAACGACGAAGACGATGGTGGTGGTGTCGGTGGCGGCGACGGCAGTGGCGGAGGAGGAGGAGGCTGCTGCAGCACCAGAGAGAGGGGGGCCCACAGTGGAGGCGGCGGCGATTGGCGGGGGTCCGTGGCGGGACGCGCGTGCGGCGACGGCGACGGCCACCGTTACCACCACCGTCGCCCCTCACGGACTGCGGACCCGAGACGTGGTATACTGTGCCGTTGTGGAGGGAGGCTGGTTTGCGACGGGATTTGGAGAGGTGCGAGAGGAGAAATGTCTGTTGTACGCTGTAAAATAATTGCACAAGCATGAGAGTTGGTAAATTTTCGACTCTATTTAAGTGTAGTGTGGAGACCCAAGTTGGGGAGAAGAGAAACCCTTTTCACGTTGCGTTCCTCTTGGTTTAAAAATAATATTTTTTATACTCAGGTGTTGGGTATAAAGGGTATGAGAGAGTGCCATGATTGAAGTGATGATGATGTGTGTGTGGTAGTACGTTGGTGGGATGTATTATGGATTTTTTCTAAGTATGGAATAGTGTGTACAGTCCTGAATTATAATATTCCGAAAAGTTGACGGTATAAACTAATCGTTATATTTATGACCTATCCTCAAAAATCAATCAGTCAATAACGGGGTCAAAAATACAGAATGTTTTGAAATATTGTTTATATTCATTATTCTACATTAGAGACGCGAACATCGTTTCATCTTTTAGCAAAAGTAGATATATTATATTTCCCCTGAATTAAATTTCTCAGACGTGCTCGATTGAAAAAAAAGGATATGTAAAAAGACATGTCAAAATATAAGGTATGTTAAAATTTTAAATATCATATGATTTCCAAACACATGTCCTGTACTATGGAACGGATGACGTTTGCTGCGCTCCTGTGTATCTAGCCGTCAGAACTACAGATGCATTCGGAGATAGGCGTTAGAGACTTAAACGCTGGAGCGTACACAAACTCTCTAGATGGATCAACCTTCCTCC
>NNCF01135532.1:1240-36760 GCA_002313205.1 Laupala kohalensis | reverse complement strand
TTTTCAAATGTAGGCAACAGCGTTGTTGACTACTCTCTGAATAGGAATTTGTATATTTTAAAAATTATTTGTTTATGTTAATTAATTTGTACCTATTTAATAGTAAAAAAGTTTGTTTCCCCAGACTATTAAAAATCAGATTCCTCGAATGGTAAGGACTGAAAATTTTCAATATTTTTTCTTACATACGATATCATTTATTGAGAGAGAGAGAGAGAGAGAGAGGGAAAGAGAGAAGAAGAAAGAGAATAGAATACTTCGTAGTAAGATAACATAATTTCCAAGATCAATTTCCACATTATTCGCATTATCATTATCAGTTTCATTATCCACATACATTTTTCTATAAAGTAATGTTTCGTAGATTGAATTATAGGACTCATCCCATACTATGAAGCTACTAAGAATGCTATTCTTATTAAATACTCTGACATATTTTGCTTAGATCTATGGAGATTGTGAAATGTTCTTGATGTTCAGATTCCCATTCTGCCGTTACTTCTTCCAGCCACAGCAAAAGTCGATCTTCATACAGAAGTGAAATAAAAAAGGTATAAAAACACAACCATTAACTAATCGCATTATATTTTCGTTCTACCATAAATCCTTCTCGTATAAATCAATAGTATATAACCAGAAATCAAACTTTTTAACAGACTTGTTTTATAATATTTGTTTCCACGCTTTGTGATTTTATATTTCGACTCTATTATGAAGGCATTATTCATAACTGGTTCTGATATAAGTTGAATTAATTATATAGGGTATTTTTTGCTGCAATTTCGAACGATAGACTCACAAATACTTCTTTCCCCAAGGTAAGCATCTACTCGGAAGCGCACTTCTGAGAGCATTGTTCGTTCTTCCGCGCACCGGTAGATGGCCCAGGCAGCGGCGTCCTGTGCTTCGGTCTCTTCCCCCACCACGTTTGCGTTAGTCAGTGCTTCAGCGCGCATCGCCGCAGATCTGCGCGGATCTCCGCCTCCGCTCACCGCCGCCGCTTCGCCACTGGCCTTGTCCCACATAGATAGCGTTCTCAGAGGCGGTGTAGGGGGTGGCCGCGGGTTAACGGCCAAGCGACGCGAGCCTTGGGCAGCTTTAGCCCAATGTTTTCAGATGTAGAATTATTCGTTTCTTGCTCAAGAATGCTGTTGGGGTCGGAAGCTTTGAATTGCTTATGTCACACAATGGATCCATAAAACTCAGTTTTGGATTTATTTTCTGAAACTTCTATTTTATTATATTTCAAGTAACTCCATTTCAGAAGCATGGTAAAAAATATCTAGAATGAAACATTATCTCCAGTACATAAAGCCATTTGCATATAAATATATAAATTATAACACATTTTTAGGCGATCACCATGTGTATTGTGGTTTATTATTTATTCATAATGGCCGTAAACGTAGAATGAGTGTCACTAGACCACTTCGTATTATTCATTCATTGTATTTCATGATTTGAATGTTTTGAAACATAGTTTCTTCGAATTTTGTGCATTTTTACTATGATATATTATGTCTGTAAAATACATGTAAATAATGTAATTTTTGTTGTGTGTCAAAAATTATTTTTACTTCTTCAACAAATAAGGTTAGTGTGGAAGAAAAGAGAATGATAAAGACGGGTTCAGTCAATATTATTGAAAAAAAAACGCGCTAGATAAAAAATAATCTTTATAACTCGTAAGAATAAAATGAAATCATTGATAAAAACCTGAAAACAAATTTTTATATCCTTGTTGCGTCTTTATATGTACTGTTTCCTAACTTTGATAAATTGGTCTTTGCTAATGTCTAACGGTGTTTTAAAATCAGGCTTTTAAATGGATGATCATTATATTTTTGTACATCATCGTTGGTGACGAGAACATTCGTTGGACAAACGAGCTCACTTTTCTCTTTTGTTGATTCTTTTGAGGTCAAGAAACTGAAGAAATTCTAAATATTGTTCCGTCGATTTTGTCGCCGCCTTTGTCTGCTCGCTGACGTTGCGGTAGGCCACCATACCTGCTCTTTCCTGTCCTCCCTAATGCGCCTGCTTTTGTTCCTGCGGGGACTCTTACGACCGAGCGTGAGGAAGGGGAAGGTTTGAGGTAGAGCACCGTTCCACCCTGAAATGGGAAAGTACTTCGTAGCGAGAGTTGTGCATCTTCAGAAAGCAAGAGACATCTTGATAATGTTATTTCCGAGACAGACGCGACGAGCAACAAAACGACCTTTTGTGGTATTCGACGCCCGACTGCGGCGAGAGAACGTGAGTACGTGTGTTCCTGTGTTAATTTTGCGGATAATTTATGGTGTGTCAGAGGTTGGTAGCGTCAAGGGACTGGGAACGCGTGTCTTAGTCAATATTCGTAATAAAAAAGTGAGAGTGGGAGATCGGGAAGCGGAGAACAGAGACGCATGCGGTCGGACGCGCTTTCGTTTCGGTTCATCAGCTATCAACTTCACTGCCACCGCACTTCTCTAACTCCATTACCACTATTCGAACGTATGAAATCATCTGACAGTGCCGAACTATTAGGGAATACGTCATTCCACACACATGGACAAATCAAATAATGTAGTTGTAGTGTTGTCGTTCGGAGGCAACCCCCTCCATCGCCTTCAGCCACCACCAAATTACTTCTGCGGAGTACCAGTCCGCGTGGCAGTTTCAATCACGCAGCTCGCACTGCTGTCCTCCCCTGATTTATTTACTCGTTAGTGCATCCACACCTGACACCCCACACCGCCCTAGGATCGCACTTCCCTTCTTCGCCTGATCCGCCCCGCCCCAGCAGCATTTTACTTTTCTCGTTCTTGTGGAGCGGCACGGCGGTGCGGTTTCGCCTGTCAGGACGCGTGAATGTCCGCGCACGGACGCGCCCCTCCGACGAAATACGCTGCGGAAGACTGCGGAAAGGAAAAGAAGAGTGAGAAGGGTAGAGAGGGTGGGAGGGGCTGCTGGATGCACGACTGTTCGCACCTCCGACCTCCCGTTCCGCTCGACGTCTTTCTTGATGGAGTGTTAAAACTGGACGAGAAAGATTCTGCGTTAAACATTGCCCGCTGTGGAGAGGATTTCGTGATGCGGTTCTGGATTAGGTTTTGTTGTTTCGTGAAAAGTGGAATATGATTTACAATGGGTTGGGTAAAGTGGATATATTACAGTAAGGGGTAGCTACTCATTACTCCAAGTTCACACCGGGTATAGTGACGTATTCATTCGCTTCCACATTGTCTTCGTAGCATAAATCTTACAAACTTGAATTATACCAGAGAACACACATAATTAGGTCAACTGAAAAAAGTCGTTAAGAAGGACACCAAATATCAATATCTGAGATTATATTTCAACATATTTGTCATAAAATTCACAGTTTGCGGATACTCTCTTCCATAAAAACGTACAATACAAGCTCATCCATTCAAATTGCAATAAGCTCGCCCTTTTTCAACGTTTCACGTAAAGTAAAACTGATGGTGATAGGTTCATCCTGTCTCCTGATTTTCGATTTATCAAATTACCAGTTAATGAAATATTGAAGAGAAGGATGGTGAAATGAGAATTGTTCGGCCATTACGATGAACGCAATCAATTCCTCAGTCACGATGCAATAACCGAAGATAGGGTCGATTGCGATCAGTATCGATGAGCTCAGTTTATTTATGAAGCGAATTGTATTATTTCTATCAAAATCAATTAATGGGAATAAATCAAAGGGATACTGAAATAATGAAATGATTATTACTCTGAGCAGTGTTGAATCATATTTCAAGAAATTATGACGAATGTTACGAAATATCGTTCGTACATCAGATCTATGTATCTTCTTAATGATATTAACCATAAAAGCGTGAAATATGATTTTGTTATTTGAAAAACAAATGTACAACAAAAAATCAGTATCAATCAATCTTCAAATTCGATAGTAAAACCTGCCCCAGAGCAGAAGAAAGCACATACTTAACACCCATTCATCACAATTCAACTGTTCTCGACCGTAAACTCAGTTCCGTAGACATTTCCTTTTGACTGTACAAGTGGAAATGTGAACGAAATGAGTCGCTATGTGAACCGGACGTTGAGGAAGTTATGGATTTAGGGGATTAGCAATAATGGCAAAATCTCACTTCCGGCTCAGAACGCTTCGGAGGAAGCTTTTCTCCTCGCCTCCGCTGTCGGTTCGTTTGTTCCCGAGATTCACAGAAGACGCGCGCATATCTATGAGACCCGTGGCTCTCCTGTGCATCAGTTCTACCCTCACCATTGAATCAGAGACGTTTGTCGAGAAACAACTGACATAATAAAAATCAAAGCGCGTGGAAATGAGGAATATTAATCCTAGACACATTTCATTATCCTTCATCATAAATATGTAAATATATTATATAAATGTAGGAGTTGTCCGGGCAAGAAGCATGGATAAGAGGAATAATATATATTATCAAAAAACGTACAATAGATGTGTAAAGCAGCAACCTAGCTTCTCAACCAAAACAATACGCTCGTGTACGTGTTGCGGAAATAAATATAAAATATTTTGGCTGTTTTGTTACGAGTTTGGAAAGATATGGGTACCAACTGTTTGTATTAAGTGTCAAATATTTAAGAATTGGTTCTGTTTGATCGATTGCTTGTTAACTTCAGTTTCCCTTTATTCACCTGTTGAAATTTTTAAATATTTTAGACAACTTTCTAATATTGACGCTTTGGGCAAGAAGAATATGGGTGAAACGGATAACTATTCGTTTTGCCCGGTTGGTTCCACGATTTATTTTTAATGAAATAATGACACGTTTAACTAAGTCCATTAGCGAGTATAGTTGATTTTGCACATTTATACGTTTACTGATATGTAATTCAGAACATAGTCGTCGCATCGTCTAATACGACTAACTGCCCTATTAATAGCGCGCAAGTTAATTAGTCAGAACTATGGAAATAGAACCTGAGAGATCTACTACACCTTTGCCTGAACCTGAGATCCTACAACAAAGAGAATCAGTTAACTTAGTGGGTGAAAACCATCCAACGCATGTAGTGACACGTAGACTTACTTCATCGCAAATCAGACCTATACCAACAATTTCATTATCATATGCGTCTTGTCCGCACTTCCCCTATGCTTGAGTGTGGACGTCAGGTAGTCAATGAATAGAAGAAAAAAATGGATAAATGCATCGGAACAATATTGATGCAATATTCTGTCATACTATTACCCATAGGAGAAAACAAATCGAGCGGTATTCGAAACTTCGAAGATGAAAAAGAAATCATATTTAAACTCTTGCTCAAGCAAGGAAAACATTTATAACACCGATCCTATCTATTAGAAATGTAAATATATTTTTCAAAAAGAACCCGCGTAGAAATTTCGAGCTGTAACGACGTCGTTATAGCGTCGTCAAAGTCGTGCTGACGTCACAAAACAACGTCGTGAAGACGTTGCAATCGCATACGCATGTAACATCGATTTAACTTCGGAGAATGGCGTCTTCACAACGTCGTAATAAAAGCTTATTGGACGTCGTGTAACGACGGCAAAACAACGTCGTCACACGACTTTCTTGAAAATGTTCAATTACCATTTTCATTACAACTCTTATGGATATTATCCATCGTCTCGGTTTGTAACATATTTTATATCTTGTAACTCTCACTCCTTTAAGAAAGTTGTTTTACAATATGCGCCTTCCAAGTCCGATTACGGAGTGATTCGATCCAGGGTCCTTTACATCTCCAGCCGAGCACGCTACTACTGAGCCACTGCAACACGTTAATAAAAGCTAAGTTTTTATCCTCTTGTATTGCTCTGTTTTACTATCGGTACCATGAATAGTAAACACGTAATATAGTAATCTCCGTAAACAAATAAAAGATAAATGTTCACGGCAACATTAATCTTTCGCGAAAAATGCACCCAAGTAGAGTTCCAACTTCCACTACCAGAAGGCAGTGAAAGACGGAACGTCGAAATTGCGAATGTGGTTCCGACCATCCAAAGAGAAATGGGCCACATTTAACGGGAACGGAGACCCATGCACTATTATGATAATTATTAATGTTATTTATTATAACTAAGTCGTCTGAACGTCGTATAACGAAGTCATCTAACGTCGATCTTCGACTCGATCTCGACGTCGAAACAACGCAGTTTATTATTGTAATCTCGACGTCGCATAACGACTTTGTCACAACTTCATATTCCGGGAAATAAGACGCCGGGACGGCGTTGTTTATTCGACGTCGTCCTTCGACTCAATATCGACGTCGAAACATGTCGAAAGTTGGCTCAACGTTGGCGATTTGTGCGTGGGAATCGTAACATACTTTTAAAAAGTTTTAATTTTCGTAGAAATGATTTTTAATTATGAAAATTATAACAACAGAATCACCGAAATTTACTTTGTGTTCTCTTCATTCTCCTGAATAGTGTCCCTTCACTTTTATTTATTTAGTTTTTTTCCGTGATACCGAATTTGAAGCACGAGGAGACATTTTCATACAACTTGTACAATTAATTCGCAATGTAAACAAAATGATTTAATTTAATGACGTTTAATTTATCATTCTTTGATAATGTTGTTAGCTATAACTACCAAGTAAAAATGATTTACTTGTCCTTTAAATTCATATAAAGTAAAACGTAACAATACTTAGTTGAACATTGTGTTCTCTTGCGCCACACGCCGCAAATAAGCAAGTGAATTAGTTTTATTTGTCTCAGCTTCATGACATTTTTACCAAGTCTTTTATTGGATTTAATATGGAAGAAGAATCTAAGGAAAAAAATCTTCTTTCCGAAACGTGATATATTTTATGGGAACTGTTTCTGCAACAGTTTCTGAGGTGATCCATAATAATTCTCGACTGAGTGATGATATAAGTTCGGTTCTGTTGGAAAAAAGAAAATTAAATCGATTTGTGACCCTCTCAAATACGAACAGGAATACATTGGCATCAACCCAAAGAGATCAACAATGCGTATTTTAATGTATTTTGTGATTCGATTTTATGAGTCAATAATGTAAATTGAATATGATTCATACTTGTGGTTTGACCGTAATATAAGCGAACTTGGTTATCCCAACGTGAAGAATAAGAGTGACATGACACAAAAACACGATTACTGGTTGAATGGCTCCAAATTGCTTCAAATGACAAAACTGAAAATCTCTCAGAAATATGTACTACCAGTCGAGTCCTGTCTCCCTTTTTTCACTAGTCCTTCAGTAGTCTCTCGAAATCTGTGTCACGAGGTAGCTCCTGTTTTCCCAGAGTAAAGGGTGCCCATGGCGGAGGGTCATTGCCCTGATGGAAGGGCCGACTGCCTTCACGGTGGCGAGGTGCGAGACGTGCCTTCGCAAATGCTTCTGGGAAGGATCTTCTGCAGCGGCCGGACACCGCAGAGACCGCAAAAGCACAGCGGCGGTGGTCAATAGACATCTGTTCTTCGCCTTTTGCATACAGTTCATGGACCCACAGTTGCCAATACCTGCGCGCGAAGAATTTGGAAAAACTGTCACGGACAGGATGCTACATAGATGCGACTGGTATTGTTAGCCCAGGTGCGCGTCGTATTCCTTCCGTTCGGGGAATTCATCTTATTTGCGAAACTGTGTTCATCCTTTAGTGTTCGTTATTGAGAATATATTTGTGGTCATTCCATAGCCACAATTTTTCTTGAAGTAGCATTGGCGTATGTGGGATTAAATCGCTGAAATGTCTGCAATTGGGAAAAATATAGTATTATATGTAACGTATTTATTTTCATTTTAACATAAATTATACTTAAACGTTTATTTAGGTGTAAAATATTTTACATTTTATGAAAATTCAACTTATTTTAAACAATGAACTGAGTTTTAAATCACTAATGTGTTGGAAGGATTATTTACTTTGTACAAAATTTTACGTATATTTTTATGTCACCCGCATTTCACTTACCGGACGTTTTAAAGGGTATTTAACGTTTCCCGATGTGAAGCAGGCGAATTTCGACCCCGCTGCGCTCGACCGCCATTTTTCACATGCTCTTGTGTATTTCAAACGAATCAAATGAGTTACTAAATATTGTTAACTTTTAGGACGGACTTTAGGACGTAATAAGTAAGAAATATATCGACATATATTTTTATAATTAAAAATCAAACGAGCTCTATTTATCTGAAGTACAAATGAAATGTATTTACTCTGTGCAACAATTGCATTACGCCAAAGGACACTTGTATTTTATCTTAATTTTATCAAAAACTAACTCAAATACCCGGCGTTGCCCATAATTTGAGAGACAATCATTACTGGAGATTCAAAGTTTTAAAATAATTCACATATAAAAGGGGGAAAAATATTTTTTGATATTCCGTATATTGTTTATTCGGTTTTTACAGGTGTAAAGGGAATTACTGATCCGACTACATAGCCTACATCACCGTAGGTCCCCCTTCCACCCCTCCCAGACTGCCCCATGCAAATAAGCTAACAATAGCAACCGAATCCTGTCCCTTCTGTTCCAGCCGCGGGTTTAGTGGTGAGAGCGCTAAACGAACTTGCTTATTCATAGCTGTAAATTATTCTAAAATTTTCAGAGTGAATGCTAGTAGGCCTATGATAAGAGGAATATTTGTGTAGCGAAATGAAGGTGAGCGTATCCTGATGAGTGGACCGTTTCAGTTAGAGCAAAAGCGACGTACCTGCTCTCATGTAAACATTCGAAGTGACCACGTGCGTATGGCTTGCAGACCAACGGAGTGCGTCCCCTGATTTACTTAGATTTTTAGAACGATGGAGTCGCGCCATCAAAAACATTCCTGCGAGACTGTACTTCGTGTTTGAGTATTGACTCTAATTCATGAATCATAGTTCTGTGAAAACATTATTTTATTAATTTATAATATTTATTTTAATAAATATTTTATAAAAATAGAAACCATTCTCCCCTATTGTTTATTACAGCGTTTTATATTTATAGTTCGTTCCTTATTTGTTATAATTTAAATCTTATCTATAATTGTTTTGTATTCACAAAATCTTTAATTTTTAAGTTCTTTATTAGAACAGTTAACATTTTTAACGGAATTTCATCTATACAATAAATCTCGTCAAGTATTGAAGAAAGAGAATAGTGATAGCGTCTTTGCTTTCACGATCCCGCTGAGTGGTAGAGTGTAGGTTCGAACACTGCTCGGCCGAACTATGTAAGGTTTTCAGCTGGGGTTTTCCTCACCTAGACCAGACAAATGTCGGTTCGGTACCATAAGTTCCCAGGCAACCCAACATCTCTCCTTCCCAATTCCTTTACCCAAGTTCAACGGTTAGGTGGAAGAGCAGACTTCATGACTTGAACCACGCCAAAAAGCATAAAATAAATAAAGGGTGATCGATGAAACGACGGACTTGACTGATTGTGTCCCATATCATTATAATGTTTTAATTAGACTTATTATTGAAATTGCTCGGATGACAATATTATCGGTATACTTGACTTTCTCTTTAAAAGAATAACAATTATGAATGGTACTTTGAATGTACACAACTTACTAGTTCACATAATCATCCGAAACAAACAGGCACCGAGCATCAAATCAGTCCATTCACCGCGAGAAGAATTATTTATTTCAATATTTACTTATTTAAAAAATCAGTTACAGACTGTGTATGACCACGTGGAGGACAATAAACTAACTAACTCTCCGGAAGTATGTAAGGGACCATCGCATCAATTCCGATCAAAGACCATGGCAGCGGCGGATTTATCGTTCAACACACTCCTATGAAAAAAGTAAAAGTAAAAGTAGTTTGGTACGTGTTATAATATTATCAGGGTACCAACAAATTTGTATTTAATAAGACTCATACAAGTTATTTCACAAGTACGTATTATTATAACCTATAGATTATTCAGAAAATGTTCTTTATAAATCGTAAATAAAAAAATATCTAAATTCAAGATTATTATTTCAATGGAAGCCGCCGCAAGGCACGAGACACACAGTATAAAGAATCCGCCTCTACCCGAAGTAAATACAAAGAGAAACCCGGACAAGAATCCATTCTCAACCAGTCTTCAAATTTGTTGTATATGATTCAAAAGGTTATTGAATACAAAGCCAAAATAATCTCACAATATATCTCATTCCGTTTTGTAGGTCGCTGTTGATTATAGAAGATTTCGCACAGTCGATACCGATCACAAGATCTTCCAGCGTATGCTGAACCCGTGCTGGAACTTTTAGGACAGTTTGAAACTAAACTTACGTCGAATGAAAATGGGAGACGGGACCGGGATTCGAACCCGGGATCTTGAGCTCTACGCGCTCATGCGCCTACCAACTGCGCCATCCCGTTCGCCTCTCGTGCCCGTCTACCATTCTCATTCAACTTGTGAAACCCAAAGACCTCTGAGGTGGTCTCATAGAGACTAGATTCCTCATCTGAGGCGACTCCCTTAGGAAGTACTTGACAAGTTGAATGAGAATGATAGACGGGCCCGAGAGGCGAACGGGATGGCGCAGTTGGTAGGCGCATGAGCGCGTAGAGCTCAAGGTCCCGGGTTCGAATCCCGGTCCCGTCTCCCATTTTCATTCGACGTAACATGATTAATCTGTTACCTGGCGGTGAGGTTCACCGTAATCTAAGAGATTTCTATGTTTGTGAACCAGAAATGGAAAATAATACCCAAATCAAGTACTTCCTAAGGGAGTCGCCTCAGATGAGGAATCTAGTCTCTACGAGACCACCTCAGAGGTCTTTGGGTTTCACAAGTTGAATGAGAATGGTAGACGGGCACGAGAGGCGAACGGGATGGCGCAGTTGGTAGGCGCATGAGCGCGTAGAGCTCAAGGTCCCGGGTTCGAATCCCGGTCCCGTCTCCCATTTTCATTCGACGTAACATGATTAATCTGTTACCTGGCGGCGAGGTTCACCGTAATCTAAGAGATTTCTATATAAACTTGGTTGGCAATTTCTGGTCCTACGGCAATATTGAAACTGAAATTTTGATACTTTTAAGCTTGGTCTTTCGAGTTATAAACAAAGAACCTAAAAGAGCATTTTTTCGAGGTTTTCGTATTTTTCTCAAAGTGCACACGTTTTACTGGTAGCAATGTTGAAATTCGGATTCAACTCCTTCGTAAATATAAAGAAAGATTTAGAAAAAAACTTCATTTTTTCCTGAATTGTCTTTTTTTATATCCCTGGCTACTGATCTACTTTAAATTATTTTTCTTTTTCATATTCCTAAATCATTTTATCAGTTTCATTGTGTCAAGATTTGTGTTACGGAGTAGTTCTTCCACCACAAGAGATGTTCCTTAATCTCCACCCGCATGAGAAAGAACAATGCTTCGAATGAAACCGATCATACTGGAACATGCAGATTGCGCCTTCCTAATGCGAGCGACCAGATCGTGATCCTGCTCCGGCACGCGGTCCTGATGCCCGCAGGCCGACCTCGCTTGAATCTTCACTTGCTCCCTTCCGCCCATGGTCAAACGTATTAGGTGGAGCAACTCGCCAACTGTTTGAAAAGACTGAGACGATATCGAAGGATGCGCGGATGACGTCATGTCTCACACAAGGACACTGGAATTTTTAAATCTTTGTTTGGTGTGCCAATTTTTTAAATGTTTCGTATTGTAGAATAATAAACAAAATAGGTATTACGTGATATAATAAAGCAATCATCTATTATACATGGGATATTAGAGTATTATAATACGTGACATCGGCTTTCTCTTTATCGATCAAGTAGTTTTCGGATTAATATAAATTTTTAAAAATTATTTTTCACTTTTTGTCCTCTTTTTAGTACTGATGCATAACTAACTAAAAATCGCGTGAGACAAGTCATTGTACTTCAACTCCATTTGAGAAAAGTGTAATGATACATCTCATCGTACTTGCCTCCTGCACCTCACATTCTCTCAGTCAGTCCCCGATCAGTCTCTTCTTCCTCCCTTCTCTTCCTTTCTTCTCTTCTTTCCCCTCTCCACCAGCCGCCGCACAGCGCACGTTCTTGAAGGCGCGCGTCCTGCTGAGTAAACAAGATAATAGCCGTTCTACTCTCAGGCCGATTGAAAAGAATTGCCCTGGCATTTCTAAATGTCAAAGTAGCATAAATTAAATCGTTATAATCAATGGGTCCTTCATTAAGGATACTTTTCATCGTGAGATTACAACGCGGATGTCGAGTGCGCGCTTTAGAAATCAGGGGCAAATGATAGAGCAGCGTTCGGACACCCTGGCGCGAGCAACGGGTAAGACGGTAGCCTCGGGTGCCGAACGACAGATTAAGCCAAGGAGAGTGCTGGACTCCAATAAATTCGACTTCTGACACTCAACATTTGCTGGCAATGGGTCAAACAACGCAAAAAATGTAGTTGATGTTAGAAACCTCATTTACTCGTAGAAATTAGAAAACGTATCTTTACTGGTTTCTCGTGATGAATTGAGTTAAAATGAAAAACTAACAACTGATCCTCTTCGGTTTAATGTTCTAATCTTTGCATTCATTACGCTGAAGATTGAATATCATATTTTGTTTACAAAAGTTACTAAGTTATAAAAATATTTATTTGCCTGCTTAATGTGATTAAGGGATGATTATTATTATTATTAATATTAAAGAAAGGGTTTAAAAATATAAATAGACGATTATTATTCTTTCTTTATAATGCAAGATCAATGAGATGGAAACATTAGAATTGTAATTGCCATGGTTTCAAACTCAACCTAATTAACTAATCGCGTCATGCTTAAGTTCCTCACGTACCGCATTCCTGAAATCATTTACACAAAAGAAAAGATGACAAATTTGAAATAAATTACCTATGTAGTATCTATTACTTCAAAACTTTTAGATTGTCAGTTGTATCTTTGTGACAAATTGAATAATAAAGTAAAACTCGTATGAAGAAATATTTTAAAAAGAATTTAAAAATCTTATTGTGAAATAACCCAACTTGTCAAATAGAAAAATATTCAAACCCTTCCGAGGGTGTCCGGACAAATGGTAGCATGGACATTTCCTTCTGCCGGATAAATTGTATCATTTTCTATCTGCGAAGGGTTTATTAATATTTTTTAAACTGCAAACGGGCAGATCTTACCCTATGGCAGAATATACGGAATACAATAAAATATACAAACATACATATTACAGAGAACTGAAATTAAAAATCGTTAAATAAATGATTAAACTACATGAGTAAACTAATATTAAATATAAATACATGTGACTCTGAAACAACTACAAAATTAATAATTACTGATTGCACATTTTACGGCGGATGACCCGATCATTTGATTTCCCCATTTAGTGCACTTCACTTCAACTGCGTATGGATTTCCAATTGTACCGTAAATCAACAAAAAAACATTATTTTGAAGTCGTATTTACTTCTACACATAGGCTACTGACTAAATACTTCTCGTGTAACGTTTCCCAACATTGTACCTTGCAGGCATATCAAAATATCTGCTGTTGTAAGAAATTTGAGTCTGGAATCAATATATCATTCTAATAGAAATTTACGTAAGGTACTATCATGCAATTACTATCTTCACACGCGGTACTTCCTGTCATCACTGCCAACTACCTTCAGAAGTTTTCACTACATGTAATTTACAAGTTTTTTTTACAACTTATGTAGGTGTTGTAGCAGTTTTGGAATACATCGAAAATAATGTATAACGTGATTTTTCCATAAATGAAAATTTGGAAATAAGTTAGTTAATTTTGTAAATTATTTTGGTTATTATTTAACCGATTAATTAAATTAATGATTTTATTGACTTCCGAATATATTTCGAACTCGGAAAGTTGGTGCAAGGTAACTCTGACTGTTGAGCTAAAAGTGATATCGCGGGGGTGAAAGAGGAGAAAAATGAACATTATTCTGAAAACACTTGTCTTTCAGTGCGAAGAATGAACTAACCCTGGGCACACCTTCCGAATTTCCCCACCGACGACCGAAGCACTACGAAGGGCAAAGTACATTGCAGCGGGGTGAAGACATTTTCGTGGAAAGTTCCACAATCCCATCCCATAGTTTGCAAACTGGCTAGTTATACTCGGAACAAATATTTCAGTACTCATAAAATTACCTAGAAATGTACTGTAGATACATTCACATCCCACTTATCTCCCCGGTGTAAAATTATCTTAAGAGTCCGCCCATCATGAAATCGGAAGTAAGGGTGGGCTATCGTCGCCACCACCATCCGGAAAGGGCATCGAGCGTTCTTTGTATGCAGCACTGTGGTGATGTGGTCATTTCGTCCACTCGAAATTGCTTCTGGAGTGACATCGCTTCCTCCCGTTGTGGAACTCACGTGCCACTTGCGGTGCGGAGGCGCGATGAACTCTGCATGGCACACCCACGCTACATGGAGCTAGCGCGTGGAGCATAAGAATGATAGGATTAATGAGAACTAATTAATTGTACTATTTACATCCATTTTTATGTACGTATAGTTTAATTAAATATATTCTAGTTAATTATATTACGCCACCTTAGTTGAACACAAAATTTTTATTATTGATTAGTTCTGTTATAAATAAACGACATTCATTGGAATATTTATTTATAAGTAAGGGAATATTTATTAATGTTTTACGGAACAATAATTCAGCTCTGATTGGGGCCTTCGTCAGATGTAACATATGTTGAATATAGTAGCACATAAGAATATGAAATAACGTTATCGTAACAACAGTAAAGGAAAAAACATTAATATGTTTACAAGATACCAGAATCCACACACAGAAGTGAATATTATTTCATATTTTGTTATGTTGCTATGTTTAATATTTGTAACAGAATACACAAAATAATGATTTTTATTCACTTCATTTGTTACATTCAAAATAACAATTATATTGTTATTTTACCGTTAAACACGAGACGAGTCTTACATTGAAGAATTTCCGGGGAAAACTAGTCTACAGATAAAGTTGGCGGTCATTATCGCTCATAATCTGCTGTCCTGACCTTCTCTAACAGCACTTTCTTTTGAAGCGCTACCTTCATAATTCAAAACGAGGGCGCTCGAATAAAGGCAATCCTTTGCTTTACCCAGTATCCTAAGTCAGTACCTCCTTAGGGGCCCTAACGGTTTCGTAAAGGGCGACAACCCGCAGGGAGACCTCACTCGAGGACTCCCTTGTCAAGCTACTGTGACAGACCGATCTGAAACGGTACTGCCCATCGGCCGGTCGTGAGATCTGTATACGTCTCTGGATATTATCTAATGACAAAGAAAAAGTGGTCGAATACTTATTCATTATAATTTCAACTAGAATCTAAAATTTTAGGTGTATTAACTAGATCGACATATAATGACATTTTTCGTTATAGATTCTCAAATGGTAAGACAAGATTTCAAAGAGTGCATTTAAGTAATTAAATACGTTTAAATAAAAACATTTACAATTATTTTTTCCATTGTTTTACTAAATTTATGAACCGGGAAAGGAAAGAGAAAAACCTCAAGGATCATACACCATCGATCAATTGGTCTGTCAAAATGTTATTACAGAAGTTGAATAACTCTTAACCTAATGCACAAATAATACAGATAATACAGATACGGTAATACATATATAGAAAATTTAAAAAAAGTTTCTTTCATTTAAATATAATCACGAGACCGGTTTTCTGCCATTCACTCCAAAAGTTGTCAGAACAATGTAGTCGTATACTCTGACACACGAGCACACTTGATATCCCCCTACGCATTCCCTCACAGACTGCCACGTGGTATAAAAGAATTGTTTTTCACTACCTCATTTTTATTAACACCAAGTTTATATTTTGCCAGCTTCATAAAGCTAAATTTAAAAGATCATATTTGAAAATAAATATGTGAGTCATTGTACACTTGAGTTATGAAAACATTTGGTGAGAAAATTTATTTATTGCCTCCATGTACTCATATGGAGATTGTGACTGCTTTTTGGCAAACCAGGAAAGTCTAGGGACGCAGGTGTGTTCTCTACTCAAGGCACTGAAGCGTTTGGTAAAAACACTTAATACATTTTACCTTGTCAGGTTCCTTATTCATTATGTATGTTTTAGAGAACTGAAAATTAAAGGTGTTTTATGTAATTTAATATAAAAAAATTTCTTTTGTATAAACATGATATCATATCTCCAGATTTATCACCAATTAACCTCCAACTTGAGATTGTTTTCCTTTCTTCTTAATTATACCTTGCGTGTGTTTTATGAGTTTATAAAAGTAATGCAAAAAGTTGATAATAGATGTAGTGAATAATGATATGTCCTCTTTTTGGAAACTTCATCGATTTAAAAAGACACCTCTTTCCCGTATAATTATCCTCTACTCGAGATAACTTTATGAATGTCATGTATTCTATGAATGAGGTATAGGATTACAATTTCTTGTAAACCTGGTGTTATCAAGACCTGTGGAGCATAAGTAGAGTTGTGTAAGCCATGACCCAGTAGCCCATAGGGTGCGAGCAGTAACCGCGTCTTTCTTACTCAACTCGCCGATTGTCCTGAGTTCGCACGTCGGGGTGGAGTCGGCTGCTTGGTGGGTGAGTAGTGGGGAAGGTAGAGTTTGCGCCATACGCATGGGAGCAAACGGACTTCTTTTCGCAGAGCTTACAATCCCTCAATCAGCGCATGTGCCCTAAGACGTGAGGTGCACATTGTCACTCATTACAATGCCATGTACGACGACACACATTTGCCTTCGTCATTTTTATACCCAAGATACTCGTATCTAAATGGTTTTGAATTTTTATAGCTAATTTTATATAATTTTACCGCACTTATATATTTTACCTTTTATATTATTGTAGTGCCATTGATAAATTAGAAAATTCTTTTGAAACAAATTGTTAATTCGTTTGAAACAATCAGATTATTGCTAAATTATTAAGTATCGTTTAAATTTAGTCTATTTTTCTATTTGTAATGTTACATGGTGCACGGGAGAAACATTTTTTCAGATTTATTTAGTTTTATTTTGTGCCATTCGGAGAGGTTCATACTATGAGGCTTGCTGTTCCAACTAACCGTTGGAATTGGTAAGAAAAGATGTTGGCTTGCCGGGGAACTTGTGGTATCGAACCGACATTTGTCTGGAGTAGGTGAGGGAACCCCCAGCCGAAAACCTCACCTAGTTCGGCTGAGCAGACCGAGCGAAGACACTACCACTATACCACCGCTGTGGTACATGTTTTATTTATTACCAACAAAAGTTGAAAAAGTAACATTGAATGAAAATACCGTAAATATATTGTGTTTTAAGAAAGCCTATAAAGTAACGAACTGTACACAAAAATGATATGTGCATATTTCAGTCATTTTATTAATGTTTCATTATAAAAAACATTATTGTAAAACAAACATTTACAAACAGCGTATGACCACGTGGAGTCCAAGGAACAATTTTCTCCGCAAGAAAACAGGGATCATCCCAGCCATTCGGATCAAGCTTCCAAGACAGTGGTGGATTCGTCATCTCTTCGCCCTCAAGGCAATATCATTATCATAGCATGACGCCACCCTAAAATGAGAATAAAAATAGTTAGCTACTTGGAATAATGTCTACAAACTATCAAAAAATAAATATATCACGATATAGTTATTTTATAAATATGTACTATTACAATGTTCTTATATTATTTCGAAACTACCACTAATAAATTGAAAATATATAATAACTCATAAAATTGTAAACATTTCGATAACAGGATTACGATAACACGAGAATAACGTTACAAACTTAAGATAAAACAGTATATAAACTTAGTTTGTTGGGGATATGGGTTTCAAATTAGTGGGAATGAGAACTAGTGTCAAATGTATGTCATGCAAGAGTACAAGTTTTCAAATAAAAAATGGTGAGCATTGGAAACGCAACATGCTATATGTTCATTGAAAAGGAATAACGTTTTGCCATACAATAAAAAAAAAATGTGACCTTGAGACCAATCGGGTGATATCTATCCGGTAAGAAGGGTAATAGGACTAAGAAACCATGACTGAGGAACGTAATCGGGCGACTCCACTCTCCTGTACTAGTGACAAACAGAAAATGTCTGAATATCATATCCATTCAAGAAATTACAATATTGCAGATATATTCTTGATTTGCCAATAGAACAAAAATAAATAAATATTAAGTGCTGAGTGTAGGGATTTTGTGGCAAAGGAAGTCTCGTGGCACATGCATTCCTTACCACAAGAATCCCTACATTCAGCACTGAGAAGGCAGCTACACGGTCGAAAAAGCTTTATGCATTAAAGGATTCAGAAAGAGACACTATATTTTCGTCATTTATTTATAAATTTATAAACTCATTTGAAACTTATACATTTCCATTATTTAGTCCTGCTTCAGGGTTAATATTGTTTAATTTCATTTAATATAATTCCTTCCTCGTGTTTCACATCTCTCCTGAATGTTACCGAATCATCCTAACATTGCTCAGGGCTTATAGTCAATAAGTGTTTATAAAGTATATATTTAGACGTTTATTTGTGAACTAATACAAGTACATTTAGGTTAATAATATCAAATTTATTGTCGAAAAAGCAGTTACAAACTGCGTATGACTACGTGGAGGACAATAAACTAATCTACTCTTCGGAAGCAAGCAAGGGATCATCCCCGTCAATTCCGATCAAGGGCTCTAAGGAATAGGCGGATTTAACTGTTCAACATCTAAGACAAGAATAAAAATAGTTCGGTACCTTTTATAATATTAACGCAATACCAACAAATTTGTATTTAATAAAATGCAAAAACGTTACGTAAAAAAATACAAAAAAGTAATATGTGGGAGATTAATTATATACTCGAAATTTTCCTTACTCAGAATGTTGATATTCTTAGATTGCGAAATAATATTCTTTCATTTAAGGATGTTCGTTACAATTGTTAAGAAAAAATAAATAATAACCACTTACTACCACAGGAGAGTAAACTTCATTGATATTAATGATATCACGAAGCATATTACAAGACACTCTCAAGTTATCACGTTTTAATATCATTCAATGTATAATAATTTACAAGACAAATTGTGTCTGACGAACATAAAGAGGGAAAAAAATAAGGGTGAGCGATGCAACCCAACATCTCTCCTTCCCAATTCCCTCACCTAAGTCTCGGTTAGGAGGGAGAGCAGGTCTCATGGCCCCAACTTCCCCTGAAGACATAAATAAATAAATATATAAATAAATACTTTCATTTGAATAACATTTTCAATACACTAAACTTTTTATTAAAACATGACGACTTGAGAAAGTTATGCAGTATATTTTGTGATATCATTTAATAAAGTAATCCTCTTTGAATATCACTTTCTTGTAATCAACGATGGCATTTTAAAATTATAAAGAAATTTCTTTCATTAATTTAACTGTTACGAATACTGATTAATATGAATTTTCAACAATTATATTATAGGTAATAAATTTATTGTCAAAAAAAATGCACGTCTATAAATGTTAGATTAAGAATTCAAAATACATTTTAATATAAGCATTAAAAATTATTCATCCCTTACGTAACTTTGGATATTAAATCATACACACCGATCTTCTTGGTTTTCAATGTCATGTTATGTGCATGTCAATATATAACCCATATTTTGTCATTGGAGAACATAATATATGAACGCTGATAAAAAGTTAATTCAATTTTTATAGAATGTAAAATTAATTTATTTTAATGTTTCTTTTTATATCTATCAATTACAGGTTGTTGATGATTTAAAAGTTCAGTTGTATTTGTATTTGTAACCTTAATTTGTAATAATAAATTTGTAATATGTAAATTTGTAATTTTTAAGTAACTATTTTGAGTTAAAATTAACAACCAATTGTAAGGTTATTTCACTATTATGATTCTATCCGATGTGGCAACAATACAAAAAAGTTATCAGTAAACAAATTGAGTTATTGAAAATTTATATTAACTGGTCCAGACATCAATTCAACAAAGCTTCCTGAAGCTGGGTGTTGACGAAGAATTAATCCTAAAAGGAACTTTAATGGTGGTCTATTGTCAGTAACTAGCGCGTCTATTTGCTCAAGAATGCTCACAAACGTGTTGCCACGCTACGAAACTATGCTGCTGGCAGTAAAATTGTTCCCGTCATAAATATGCTACAGCGTAGGCCTTGACTCATAAAATCGCTGAGGTCCTGTAACATGTCGTCATTCCAGTGACTGTGAACTGAGAGCTGCTGCTGCGGAAACGGGTCACCCGAAAATTTCACCCACAACTGCGAAATATCCCTGACGAAATCAAGTTTCCTTCCTTCCTTCCTTTCTATTCTCTCTGACATGGCTTAAGTTGGAGTAGAGAGTATATCAAAGTAGCGGAGGGGGTAAGCTTATGCAGAGGTCATGCCGTGTGAGATGTTGTGTATGCAACTGATTGTACTACCAACCTTCCCCTTCTCAGCTCAAAAATACTAGTATGAATGTATTCCTTTTCAAAAATATGTCAAGATACATACAAGATATAAAATGAAAATAAAAACGTTAGCTGCAATTGCCAGTATAAGCAAAATACATGTACTTTATCAAAACTATCAGAGTTGAGCGCAGTCCTTTCGAGGTAAAGAAAGAAAGAAAGAAAGAAAGAGAAAGAAAGAAAGAAAGAGAGAAAGAGAACCAGTTTCACTCCGTGACGTCTGGAATTAATTAACAAACTGAAAACTACAAATTAACATCGAATAGAATCATAATAGTGAAATAACCTTACAATTGGTTGTTAATTTTAACTCAAAATAGTTACTTAAAAATTACAAATTTACATATTACAAATTTATTATTACAAATTAAGGTTACAAATACAAATACAACTGAACTTTTAAATCATCAACAACCTGTAATTGATAGATATAAAAAGAAACATTAAAATAAATTAATTTTACATTCTATAAAAATTGAATTAACTTTTTATCAGCGTTCATATATTATGTTCTCCAATGACAAAATATGGGTTATATATTGACATGCACATAACATGACATTGAAAACCAAGAAGATCGGTGTGTATGATTTAATATCCAAAGTTACGTAAGGGATGAATAATTTTTAATGCTTATATTAAAATGTATTTTGAATTCTTAATCTAACATTTACAGACGTGCATTTCGAATCTAATTCATTTGTATTTACAAATATTCTCACGACGTTTCAACACCTATTCGTGTCATCATCAGGTGATTACAATATTATTAAATACATGTTAACATGACCTAAATTTTAAAATACACTTACATAATATTTGTAATCACCAGCAAGAAAGAATAAGCAATACAAAATGTAGTCGATATATACTTTCTTCGTCTAGAATCTTTACATTTTCATTGTCCATTTAATGATGTTTTCTATGCAATGATTCTAATCACATTTATTTCAGAGGAACACTAAATAAATATAATCAGACCAGAAACTCTTCTGAATTGATTCCATAAATCAGTAGAGTCTTCGCTATGCCATGGCTGTCGGGTTTACTGTCTCATTTAAGGTTCATGAGGATTTTGCCGGAGAATATGAAGAAAAAAGGTGGCGCTACATTAGGAGTTTTATAAAATTTTATACTATCTTATATTTTTATTCATTCTGTTATATATGATTTGTATTAAGTTTTGGGTAAGAACCCGGTGGCAGCCAAAGAACAAACACACACACACACACACAAAATTGCAACTTAAAACTATTATACCTTGTCAAATACCTATATTAACGTTCAAATAGCCAATATATGTTTAAATGTACAATTAAAAATTGCAATAAAAAGAACAATGTGAATTATAAAGTTATAAAAAACAAAATAAGTGTGCTTTAATAATAATAATTATTATTATAATATAATAATTGTTATTATAATAGGATAATAATAACAGGATGATGATAATAATTAGTATTATCTTCACAGGTGCCAATAACTTATATCCATTAAAAAAGTAAATTATTTAGATACGATTAAAAATTAATAATGTTAAGGCTGATATAAAAAGAGGAATGCAAGGTCAGTGAAGTTAACATCTTTTTGTCTGAAAAATGTATTAATAAGCAATAAATTTATCTTTACATTCTTGGGAGTATACAAGTCCAGTCCAGAAGTACGAACTCATCTTTTCAGTACACTAATATTCACCTCCATATAAACCACTGCACAACACCAGATCATCAATTAACGACTTCACAGAAATCTATGCACATTACAGAATCATCGCTAAATACATTTCTTCGCCGTTTGAATAGTTAAACATTCTCTAAAGCACTGACATTTTTATTTACTTCAACTGATTTCTTTCTTATTTGAGCCCTTTAAATAATGGAAACGTTTTTCATAGACTGAACAACCGTTACAACTATATATTTAAAAAATATCACTACTAAAGTAATAAAATGCTGATAAACTATCATTTATGTAATTTAATGCCTCTCGCAAAGAGTATGTTGTCAAAATGTATCTTCTTCTTCTTCTTCTTCTTGGACGCAAATATGTAACTATGTGAATCATTCACTTAGTGTACTTGCATGGATAATACATTAATTTTAGTCGTTAGCAAATGAATACAGAACCTTGGATTGTTCTAAGTATGTTAGTTAATAGGATTTTCATTATGAAAGAGTTCACATGACTGTAACAGCGAGTTTCTTTTCAAGGTTGGCGTACTCCACCTTTAGGAGTTGCACTGACACATTTCGCAGCGTCTAACAATAGCCACGTCGCCACTGAATGAAGCCGTTGGAGAACAAGTATTCCGTCGACATGGAAACGCACGCTTATATTACCATGAAGTCGATAGTGTTTGTGGTTGTTTGCGTGTTTATTGTGCGTCGAAATCGGAGTGTGGAATTGGCGCACGAAGACTTTTTTTATCATTGTAGTATTTATAAACGGGATATATAGCGTGCTATTTGAGGTATATATCCGTCAGAGCGACTAGGTTTAAGTACCCCCTTCCCCCCACCCCCCGAAAAAAAGAGATTCAATTAGTAGTTTGAACTATTCTCTATCCAGTTGCAATGAATTTTTATACCCTTACTACGTTAAAGTTTAAATTATTTGACTTTAAATTACTATGGGCTTATATGGGGGCGTATGTTTTTTTATATTCTGGCCAACGTACTGACTCAGCATACCAAAAGCAAACTTACTAAAACGTAGCAAATGGAAATAGAAACGGAATGACGTTAAAATTTTCATACCTTACGGGGTATTTTCAAAAATAATTCACCAAAAACTGTGGAAAATACTATTTTAACCGAAATGGCAACCGCATCACGTGACTGAAGAGAATGCGACTCTTGTCAAAGAAAGAGTCAAACGATGATCTGAATTTATTATCAAGTTTTAAAATCACAAAATAATTGTCCTCATCCAATAGTAAAAATCAGTACAATGAATTATTAATTAGAAAGACCTACTTTGGTGAATATTTCCAAGTTTCGTGAAAAGTTGGCAACTTGACTTCAGTCAACGCGGATACAATACCTTAAAATATCTATGTGAGGCGCTAGGAGGTAGTAGAGGCTATCGTTAGATGGAGGGCCGGTTAGCTGGGTTTACGAACAACTCGGCCCACGTGGTGTTAGTAAGAGTAGTTAGAAATAGTAAGAGTTTGTGATCTTAGGAATAGGAGGAGGTAAACGGAGGATTTTCAGTGGTCACAGCTACACGAATTAGGACACGGAAGTGAAAAGTAACAATTTTTTTCTGGTCGATCTACAATTTATTTTTATATTAATTAGGTCATACAACACTTAAATTATCACTATTAATTATAAAACCTAAATTGGCTTCGTAACATAATATTCAACACGTAAATTGTTTTTTATTTCACGATGTGTTTTACACAAGTATAAATTTCGTATAATGTATTTAATTTAAATAACATACAGAAAACTGCTTTATGTTTGTATTATTGATAAATAATTTTTTGAATGTCTCCGGAGCTAATTATCTCGAATCATCTTTATGATTTGTTATCAATAACACATAAAACTAAAAAGAAAGAATATGTGAGTGAAGGTTACTCTACGTTCGTAACCATGATACACTTTGTTTTGTTCTATAACATGATTTCCTTATTATGTTGATGTACTATGTATATCGAAACACTTGCCATGTTACCCAAGCATACGTGATAATGTTTGAAAACTTCCAATGGAAACCAGATCTTCTGTGATACTATTTTAACTTAAGAACCCAACTCTTGAAAATGTATGCTATCCTCGCCCCGTGCACGTGAAGTAAAAACCATTATATTTAGTCCAATGATCGAATGGAGAATTAATATATCCTCTATAGCTAAACAGGATCGCGAAGAATCCCGCTGAAGGTCACATCTCAATGTGGCGCTGACAGATTCTGCAAGGTCTGACCGGTAAGTAAGGTAAATATTTTTTCCTGTGTTTCTACTGGTCGTAGCGCGTTTGAATTGGTTGGGTTAGGTTGGGGGAGGTTTACGCTATCCAGCGCTGCCAAGATCAGTGTGCTCCAGGGGGCACTAACTCGGGTGACAAATCGTTAGTTCGATCGCCAGATCGAAGTAGGTAGCGCCACGGTGGCCTGCGCAGTAGAGTTGAAAATGAGTTCGTGCTGAGCATCGACGGTTGGTCTAATGTCAGCTGTTGGAGCATGTTGGAGGTGGCATGGAGGCGAAAGTTAGATATTCGTGCCCTGTTCGTTCCTTAATCCTAGTTTGTGCTTATTTATGTGTATCATACTTCATACTTCATACTTCATACTTCGGGAAAAAATGCCAAGTCAGAAAGCATGTATTTTTTGTTTTATGTGAACCCTCAAAAAGTTCATTTTCTTATGTGTAATCAGTCTAGGCAGAGTTCTTTGCACTATTCACAAGTAGGTTTAAAGGAACTATTTGTTAAATGTTCTCAATATAGGCACTATTGTGTACATTTCCACTATACATAACGTATTTTATTTCTAATAGCTATATTTATTTTCTGTTCTCCATCCTGGAACCATTGTGTGTATCCTCTCTGTATCCATATTTAATGTTTTTATAATAAATACTTGCCTTCAATAAAAAGTTATATGTTTGTGTAATTTTATTACCATTTATTTCATTTACTCATTAATTGTAATTATTATATGTTGGTTGAGGATTTATTAGCGATTTGTTGCTTTCAATTTTAACTGCAGTTTTTTTTGTAGCTTCTTTGGTTGACAGCAAAAAATGTACATTCAATGCGAATTTAATGAATTAAGATCTTGGGTTGAATGTTTCGTTTTGAAAGAAGCGCCAAGCGTTTATGTGACGTCATTGAATTAGTTCCCCTGCCTGCGAGAGCGAAGTAGATGGTGTAAATTTGTCACCGAAGGGTCTTATGGGAGTTTGTACTCCCAGGTGTGCTCCGACCTCTGGGAGCGTCCGGATCATTGTTTTAGAGTACTCCGGTTTACTGCCTGTGTCACGACGCGCAATGGAGGACTCGCTCGAACAAATTTTGTGCCGAAAATCTTGCCGTCACCTACGCAATGATAAAGGAATCTTACAGGGACGCAGCTCTTTCGTATTGTCGAGTTTCGAAGTGGTTGAAGATGTTTGAGGACGGCTGGGAAGAGGTAGCCGATGAACCTCGCTCTGGACGTCCTTCGTCAACCAAAAGAGGTCCGTGTGCAAAATTTGTCGATTGAGTGTCCTGATGATGGTGGAGACTTGAAACCTTCAGAAAACTACGCTGATGTGCAGGAGAGATTGAGAAAAATGGCCCTTCGCACAAGAAGGGAGATCGCCGCCGTCTGGAAGCTCCACCAAGACAACGCTCCCAGCCACACTGCTCTCCGCGTTTGGGTGTTCCTGGCCAATAATAAATTTGCAACACTGCCGCAGCCCCTGTACAGTTCGAACCTTGCCCCGGCTGACATTTTTTGTTCCCCGGGATCAAAAGCGCCTGAAAAATGCTGATTTGCGACGATTGAAAAGACCACTGTGAGAAAGGCCCTTGACGCCTTCCAGGACGCGTACCGTGTATGGTAGAATCGCTGGAAAAAGAGTGTAGATGCCCAGGGGAACTATATTCAAGAGTTTTAAACGTTTGTTCCTCTATCTTCCATAAATTTGTCTAAAGAAATATATTTACCTTACTTACCGGACAGACCTTGTATGAATATTTAATCCAATAAATAGGATAAAATTGGCAACGACAAAATATTTAGATACTCATTTCATCATGCAATGTGGAAGTATCTTTCATCTATGTTCAAAAATTAATATCATATAATTTTGATAATTAAAAACACAACCCAATGCAAATTCTGAATATAACATACACCATGACTTCACAAAAATAGTACATGGAACTCAAATTGAGGAACAAATATTACAAATAATTGAAATGTAAAGCTTTAAAATATAGATGTGAAAATGTGCATTTCTCTCTTTGTAACTAAAACCACGCCAAAATTTTTGACAATTACACAACGAAAATGTGAAGAGAATAAAATACAAACAGAAGAATACACGAAAAAGTAAAAATAGTAAAACACGAAAATAAGAAAGCTTCAGAAAAACGAACTCAAATAAAAAGGACGCGAAAACTTTTTTATAAAGAAGTGAGGAAGCACTAGAACAAATACTCAGTGATATTATAACTCAGTGTTGCAATAATTAATATGAACATTGATATAATTAATAATCTGTCCGTAGAAATTGAAGGAAATGATATTCGAAGCACCATGAAAGAAATCATCTGCCGTGTTCCTCGCTTCTCTCAATATACCCATATATGAGCACTAGCGACCTTCAGCAGGCGACAAGGTCGCGCAGGAAGCAGCAAAGATCTCCGCTCCGCGTGCGCTAGATGTGACATCGCCCATAAAATAACACAGGTCGGCGGAAAAAACGCTCCGCTCCGCGGATGCAGATGTGACGGGCTTCAGGCTTCCGAAAAGTTTTTTGGACACGTAAAGCCTCCTAGGAGCGCATGTTCAATTCTTTCGGAGGTTTAACGGAGTGTCACACAGTAGTGTCCGTGAAGGACCCATTCTAAGCTAGCGTCTATGGGCGCTCCCAAGCGTTTTGCTGTAGTCACAATTAAGAATAATCATGTATTACTAATTGATTAAATAGGTTTCATTACTAATAAATTAAACTTGCAAAGATGTATTTTAAAAGACTAATCTCTCACTATTAAATAAAACATTTATCCCCAAAATTATGTCAACGAAGACATATAGAAATATTTCTTAATTTTCACAATGAAGAATTTCTAATTGTCTTATTCTTAATCTTCTAAGTAAATATATTCTTCCATCACCCATGCGTCTCAATATTTAGACAATCAATTTCCAGGCAGAATTAGGGGAAGGATCTTTTCATAAATGATATGTACAACTCTGCATTCAGTTACATTTATTCAGTATTGCTCCTTGCCAACGTTTCGAGGTTATGGGTTGACCTCTTCTTCAGGGCTGTGGGTTGTCAGTAGAAAACATAAAATATAAGAAATCTAGTTCCATTACATTTTCATTAAAATTTCTAGATTTGGAAGGATTAACAGATTTCTTAAACTGTGACAGGGCATTAGATATTCTCCACGTATCTGTGACATAGTGTGTCTGTGCTTGAGAATGACGTAGTATGCCTGGCGTAGCGTGCTCGTCCCTGCAGATCCCCGCTAGCGAAGTCTCGCCGTCGAAGTCCGCAGGCCTCGATGTCTCGTGCGACGCGGGCGACGCGATGCGACGAGCCGCGACGCGTTAGTAGGCCGAGTGAAAGTGTCCACCGTCATTAACATGTGCGGCGACGGGGGCGGACAGGGCAGAGTTGGCGTCGCGGGGGTGCTGGGGGCGGGCGGGAAGGGTCGGTGTCATCACGCGGGGACCGATGAGCGAACGCACGCGACCGACCGAGAGGAGGACGAGGAGACGGTTGCAGTGAGGTCGGCCTGATATTCCGAACACTCGACCGCTCCTAGTGACCGGAATGAGAATGAAAGGAACACGTAACTGCGTGCAATCGAAGCTTCTTTGGAACTGCTTACGCCTCCACTCAAACGTTTCCATTGCACCGTTCTCGATGTTTCAGTTACATTGGACACATTGAGTCTCTGATGCCAGTAGCCGCGCTAATATTTCGCTAATTATTATGACATAATCTGTGTGTTTACATATCCTACGCGGAGCCTATACTATTGGTTTGCTCTCAAACTCGTATTAACATGAAACTTCTCATATGGCGTTAGGATAAGTTCTGACTATTGGTCACGAAAAACGACATATCCATATTTCACTGTCGCAAATTTGAGGGGCCGATGCAAAATTTAAAACACCCAAAAACTCACGAGTTTTGAGTTTTGCTAACTTCGTATTATATTGCTGGTGGTAAATAGGGTTCTAATTTCTTGAAGTTTGGAAAAGATAAGGTAGTTTATTTTTTCTGTATCACGAAAAGTAAAAGACATTTTCAATTATTCATAATAATAGCGCTTCTCAATAACACTTTCTCTCAAAGGAAATTTAAAAGAAGTTAAATTCTGGACGTGTTTCGTAGAAAGATATATAATCGAAAAAACTTTAAATGGAAGGACGTGCTCGAATATATCCTTTAGGGGGTTCACCGACACCAATAAAGTGATTTCAGAATAGCGTCATTTCATGATGTGTTGTGTTCTAAATTCTTTATATCACACTAAATTTTCCCCGGGTTCTCTGGGGTCGTGAGTGATAATATATGAAGGTGAATTAATAAAAATAGGTTAAATACTTATTTTGCTAAAACAATATTTGTTTATCAATTGAGAGTAATTATTCTTGTATTCCAAAAACATTTTGCATTTATCATTACAAAATGATTCTTTATATCTTGTGTTATATTTCTTATTGGTTGTAAAAGTATTTCAAGAAGAATCTGTGAATTTCCATTCTCGAGTGCTGGGTGAAAACAAAAATTAGCTTGAGGCTTCATCTGCACGTTACACACAATTTACGTTTACGGGAGGTCTGTGTTGTGAAACACATCGAGACATAATGACTGTAATACCTCAAGTTACCACCAAAGTACTTCGCTTCAACATTGATGTAATATTTGTTAACAAATTTATTAGACTTAAATCTAGCCATCGTTTTAAGTTGAATTGTTCTGCTTGGTAAGAAAAAATTCAAAGTCGATAGTCCTTTTAGTTTTTACGAACATAGGTAACAAATATACCAAGAAAATCTTCTTTGTATGTAAGACACAGAGTTGAATGAAAAGAAATCATGAGATTGTTGAGAACTTTTGCTGAGAATAGAAATTATTGAAGAACCTCTGAGGAATTGGTGAATGACGTTCACCATCGCAAGGTTGACAAGTGGCGGAGCATCTAATTTCAAACCTTGGTAGATAGGAAGCAAGAAATTACTCCTTTTTTAACAATAAATTAATTTATTTAAACCATGAATATCAAGTTCAAATTCCCGACTATTCGGAACGGGAGTTTACAAATAAATATATGTGTTACAAAGATTACTCGTACTTCATGTTGAAATGAGATTTTGTATTTGGAAATTTCTCAAAATCAGTTACCAAGGATTGCTTTTTCATTTAAAAAAAATGAAGATAAGGCTTTGTGTATTTGTCCAGTTTGAGTTATGCTATAATTTATAATTTTAGTTTTTATGGGTTCTGAAATGGTGTAAATAGCCTGAATACTGGATAAATTTCTTTTACAACTCTGTGAATCCTCAGTCTCTGGCTCTTAGTGTTTGCTCGATTTCAACTAGGATCTTGGCGCCGGGTCTGGGCTCTTGATCTTCGTGATAAGGTTTTCGTATTGTGTGATTTTAGATACTAGTAGTATACGTCCTTATTGTGTACTGTTAAGATTTAATTGCATTCTCCGTCCATAAATTTTACTCTGACATATATACTATTATGTAAGGTGTACGTATCTAAAAAAAACCACCAAACGTTTTTCCAACCGAATAATTAATCTAAACAATTCCTTTACTGCGTAACATTTTCATGATAGTAGTAAGTACTGTTTACACGACTTAGTGTTTCAAACCGTGGTGTTGAAGTGAAAATATGACTGACATGGGAGTAATACTGAAATTTTACTTGGAACGATGCCAAGAGGTTTGCAAACCAAGACATCTCTAACGATACATTAACAGATATATGAGCAACGTACATTTATTTCTCCCATTACTACATAGATGAAATTGAGTGTTGCTGAAGATTTGTAACATTCATCAACAGTTTTCTTGAAAAGCGACTCAACCGTTCTATATATCCAGCTTTTAATTTAATTTTTCTATCTTTTGATGCGTGTTCCTACACGGGAGTTTCTAGTACCGTTGCTATCATTTGTTATACTGGAATCTGATATTAATGAATCGAATTGCTAATACCTGAATAGAACAAAATAACATTGCATTGAGAAGAAAAAAATCAGTCCATGCGCACTTCTTCAAAACTATTGACCGTCAGCTATAGTTATTCGTCGTTCCTCATAATACTTGAAACTGACTGAATGAATTCAATAAATGTATATTAGTTCAACTAAGATGCTTTTCTTACATGAATGCTTTTTATCCATTTCTCTTCACTATAAGAATGTTTTAGAATGAAGTAAAATTTAAGAGAGCAAGCGAGATATTGAAAAAAATGTAACAACATTCAATAAACAAAGTAAGAAGGGGGACAGAATTGTTGTTTTGTTTATTCATCTTTATGGTGTGAAATATGTTGATGTTATTAAAATCAGTCCATGAAGCCTGTCTCTTCCATCTTACGACGTAGTTTGCGTAAAGGAACTGACAAGAAGAGTTTTCCAGTTGCTTGAGAACGTAGCACGCCGAATTGATTGTGCTCTGGAGCAGATAGGGTTGAACCATCGCTAAACCCTGGCGGTTAAATCCATCTCCGTCCAGTCAGACGGAGCGGAAGATCAATCTCAGCCCCTCTGGTGGCTCATCACCAAATCAACCCGGATTCAGTTCCCGGTGTGGTCAGAAAAAAATTGTATCTTTTCACATTAATGTCCCAGTTCATATAGCTGTGACTACTGAAAAGTGAACTATCCTTCCTCTATCCCCGTCCTGTTAGTATCAATAACTCGAACTATTATTAACTACTCTTACTAACCCCTCCACGTGGGCAAAGTCATCTATCCGGCCCACCAACTAACAATAGTATACCATCCAACCTCTACCTCCTATCGATCCATGTAGATAAGCTTCAATAGCACGCTACATTTGCCATTTACAAATACTACAATAGAAAAATATCAAACTCACGCACTCCAACAGGAGCGGAGAGGTTCCGATAACGCCGTCGCTGTCGATTTAGATTGCTTTATTCCCCACACATCTTCTGTTCCATCCCTTGGCGTCCTCACCTGTTTTAACAGTCGAGTGCTTCGCTCTCTGGTCATGTGCGTCGTGATGCCCCTCGCACGCACTCTGGCGACCGACCGACGGCAGGGACCTCGCCGTGCGCTTCTTCACACACCGACCGCACTTAAGCCTACGAGATTCGGGTCGCGATCTGCCTCTGCTGCTGGCCCTGACGCAGCGGTAGGTAAGCTCATGGACGCACCACGCTATTTCAGAACACACTCGCATCGTCTGTAGAATACCTTACGTCTACTGTCTGCGGAGAATTTCTACAATGGGTTTGATATATTTCACGTTGTCGTTGTCATATATGTCGTTTGAGAGTTAGTATTCCATGGAAGATGGATTGAAGCTAAATACATACGTCTTCAACAATATGGCAGTATCGTTCATTTGGAACAATTAAGTCTAGTCTTTCAATTTGCTGGTGGTGTTGTAAAAAATTAATTTGTTGTTTGTGAATATCTTACGTCCTGAGTATTCTCAAATCTATTCGGAACCTCTTACTACTGCTTGATTTTCCTCTAAAATAAGGATCCCAAAGTATTCCTGTAGGCAAGAGAGGAATTTCTACCCCAGGGAGAAATCCTCTTAAATTCAGACGATAAATATCATAAGTTAGTGGAAACGTCGTCATATGTTAAAAATATACTCTCCAAATGTATATAGAGCTTACAGAGGAATTTTTTAAAACGGAAATCGTATTGAATTCATTGACTGTTCATTTGATAAGGTGAATTTTTAAAATGAATGAGATTTCAGATGAAACCCTCCCTTTGATAAGAAATATTGAAAAAAAGGGCTTACAAATATGAGAAAGAAATCCTAACATTGTTACATGCATATTTTGCTATTAAGAGAACTCTGAAAGAATATAATGAGAGGAATTGTCCTATAAAGCTGAGGATACTTTTTTGGTTGTACTTTAGGCAGTGTTCCCAAATTTTGTCTGGATCCATTGGCATGTTTGGAACAAAATCATCATATTCTTTCAGTTTCTATTAAAAGAATTTTACTTCTTGGATCATATCTTAGCGCTTAGTGAAGCATCGAAGTAATTTTTCTTCTCCATAAATCATGTTACGTATTCTAGGGATCACAACTCGCATGAAGAATTGCTTGAAACACAGTCTCGTGAGTGAATGGCACAGGAACCCTTTCGCTGTGGAGTCATCAGCGATGAGCTAACGCGTGTGTAAAGCAACATCCCTTCGAAGACAAGACACATGGTGCGCACGCATGCGCAACGGTGTGGGTGGAGCAAGTGAGCGAGGTAGCGGCAAAAGAGGACGATGGAAATACACGCGGTGGAAATGGGGATAGCAAGCAATATGATGAGGTAAGGGAATGGAGGAGGCACAGCAGGAAATGATGGTAATGCTAAGGTCTAAGATATAGAGACTATGAAGGAGGCGCGTAATGTATTATTCTGGAAGGAAAGGTTGAGGTATATCATCACAGGAGGTTAAGAAATCACACATATTTTTGTGTTCAATACAGGTTACGGTTATTGCCATAAGTTGTGATATCGAGTTTCCGACAAATGATTTTTTAAATTATTAAAAAAAAAATTCTTTCATATATGTTAGAAAAAATACATAAATGTGTTACTCTGCAGAAAAACCAAGGCGACCTATTGGTTTTTCGACAACTTTTGAGAAGGACCTAAACGGTTGAGTAATGAAGTGAATGTCTGATAGAGACTGTTGCACTACAAGTGATACCAGAAAGGTTCCCTGAAGAGGGGGGAGAGTGTGCCAAAACAAAATGTTGTAAATGGGACTACGTTCCGCTTCTTGCTGTCGTACTTGCTGCGGAAGACTATTCTCCATGCTCGGAAACACTCTTTACCCACACGCCACCACCACCACCACTTCCATGCACCGCCTTCCTCTTCGCAATCTTCTTACCATCTCTCATCAGATTCAAGAAGTTTTATTTTTTAAATTGAACCTTTCGTAAAAATCCCTTTTTTCTTCCGTCGTACTTAACCAATTGCAAAAAATGGGGCACCTTTACAAATATTATTTTCTGAGCTCTGAACTTAGCGTAATCAGACATCTTAGCTATTGTCCTAGGTCCTGTAACTACATTATTACTATATTACTGTGTGTTCCATTACTATACTACTGTATGTTCTATTACTGCACTATATGTTCTATTATTCAGAATGTGCTTTAAAGTGAAAAATATTAATGTTTTGAACGTTTTCTAAGGTAGCATTGGCTGCCTCGTTAAGTCATTGATCGAGAGAAAATATGTGTAAACAAATACAAACAACATTTGTTTGTTTGTGTGGATATTGTAATTGCAGACGGGCACTACATTATGTAACTGGGGTCAGTCGATTTAAGAAATGGGCCGGTAATCTGAAGTTAATTGGAACTATATGTTACGTAACATTTTGTTATATTTATATTCTCTTTATTTTTCCTTCTTGTGTGCCAATTATTGCCTTGGGATAAGCAGTCAAATCTCTCATTCAAAATCAAATCTCGTATAACAATGAAATGAGGAGGGTGTATCAGAGGTGGCCCGTGCTCTTACGGTGGTCCATTTTTTCATTCTCCTGTATTTGGCCAACTAGTCGCTAAATGTCAGCGCATTCTTGAACGTGGTCGCTTGTGTGTCATTTCCATGGGGCTGAATTAAACAATATCAGGGGGTGACACCTTTCATCTCAGCGACATAAAAAAATGTGAATTTATCATTTTCGCTTGATGATCATGGACTTATGCAGAATTGGAGATGACACTATTCATTTTAGTGACCCCGAAAGTTATGTATTCAACACCAATATCGTTTGTTTCCTCGTATCTCTAAATTTCATCTGATTTCAATCCCATCCCCAGGGGTGATTTTCTGCCCACTGAAGCTGAATTTTGGCTGATATATCAGAATATAATTACACTAAATATAACTGAATATCATTGCACAGAATTTTGATTTACACTATATCAGAACTCAGCGATGTCGAAAATTGATATCATCCCCTTCCTTAGGGATATATAAGGGTTGATCGTGGACTGAGTGTCGGGAATGTTAGTACAAGTTTTAGCGGCCCCGAATACTACGTTCCCGACATTAATAGTGGTAATTTCCGATTACATATATACTCGTATTTTCTCCCTCTCACCCCCTAAGTGAAAGGTGTACATTCGTTTATAGGGGCTGATCGTTGATTTAAGCGTCATGATAAATGTTACTCTTCACTTCAACACCCTCATAAAAGTAGTCATTACCAATATCGTTTGTTTCCGATTATTTTTAAATAAATCCCTTCCCACCCCTTGCTAGGGGTGCAAGTTATGTGTTAATAAAACAATGTTTGTCACCAGATAGTTAGTCATCGCTGTACCAAGTTTCGTTGAAATTGCTTCAGACAGTCGAAAGTTCTAGTGCGCCATACGTACATACGAGTACATACATGATTCAGCAGTTCCATCGATGTCGATGCTTCCTCATCATCGTATCCGTGCATTAAGATTCAATACATTCGTAACAAAAAGAACCATCTATTAACGTTCTGTAGAAGAGAACACAGAAAATATTGCGTCTACAATCTACAAAATACAATATGTTCTGAACATCTTTGTTCGAGTCGCTCCAACAACTGCGTAACAGAGCACAGACTTCGCGTCGTTGGAAGGTGACGCGGTGCAACAACGTCTAGCCGTACCAACTCATAATCCTGGGCTGCTATGGTTTCGTACTGCTCGCTACTCGTGATCATCTAAGATCGCCACCACTCTGGCGATCACTGCCGTCGCTCTCGAAGTGACTGTTCTCGCGACCACTGCTGTCGTTCTAGTAGTCTGACTCGACTGATACTGATTCGGAGACTGCTCTCCCTATCGGAGAGTGTCGAACTTCTGCTAGTGGTTGCCCTACTTCTCTGGCTAATCCCGTACTTCTCCCGTCTTGTTGCCCCTTCGCGCACATGTTGCCTCGACCAGCAGAGGGGACGACGACGTCGCTGCTATCCGATATGGCACGCCGTTTCAGCTGATCGGGCACTTGGGCGCGTTCACAAAACTTTTCGGAGCACTGGGTTTTATCCAATAATATTTTACACTTGGAGAGGTAATTATTACTCTCTCTCTCTCTCTCTCTCTATATATATATATATATATATATATATATATATATATATATATATATATATATATATAT